>VWZS01009492.1:766799-842404 GCA_013397075.1 Rhabdornis inornatus
ACCTGACATCTTTTGATGCCTTCAAACATTACACCAATATCAGCAATGAGCACCTCATAATAGAGGTAAGTTGTTTATATGTGTCCTGTACAGACAGCTACAATTCCCTCAGTAATGACAGCAGTTCACATAAACATATCAGAGATTTACTAGGCCCAAAATCTATTTCTTCAGCTACAGGAGAGAGGAAAAATGCAGATTCTTCCTAGTCAGATTTCTGTTAGAATTGCATTTTTAACCCTGCACAGTCAAAAAAAATCCAAGACATTTACTCCACAGAATAAAGTTATTGCTGAAGTTAGGGGATCTTTTTTCTGGGGAGAATAAACTGAAAGAAAGGGTGTGGGTATAAACACCATGGCACAAGCATTGTGATAAAATTTTTGCACACATTTAGGTGATGTCACCTCCAGAATTTGCATGTAAGCAAGTGAGTGCACACAAAGCACCAGTATGGAAAAACTCCCCAAGAACCTTCCAGGAACTCAGAAGTGGAGCACCTCTGCTACAGTGTGAGGAGTAAGCACGTTGAATTTCCAAAGCTATATTCACTTTAAGACTTATAGGCTTGTGCCTAAGACTAGGTCACAAAACCTGACTCAAATGCTAGCTTCTAATAAACTCCGTAGCAAAAGTGACATTTGCATTACTTGGATTGTGAAACTATTGGCAAAAAAGGGAAGCAGAACTCCATGAAGAGCCTGCAGCATTGTCTTTATGTCATTCTCATGGGAGTACACAAGTGTGTGAACACCTTTTAATCTCAAATATGTATGTAAAGGTGTGGACACACTGTTAGAAAGCTAGGAAAATTATAGAAATTACAGCCTGGAAAGTTATTTCCAGGCCAGAGCTTCTCAGCTCCATTCCCAGGCTGATAAGCTGGTGTAGCTTCAGCTGGAGAGAAATTATCCCAGGATGATAATTTGGTCAAAACAGAATGAAATCTAGTCAAAACAGAATAAAATTCACAATAAAGATTAACACCTAGTGTTTTTCTGCAGAACACATTCTAAAGTACAATCTCACGGATGTTTTTCCAAATTATCCAATGAGCCACTCTCCTGTCTTAACTCTCCGCAATATGCTTTAAATACAGATTGGCCATTCAATATCCCATGAAAAATCCCATGTGTGTTGCTGTTTTTACTGTCTCTTTCTCTCTCTCTCTAGCACAGTAACCATGTAAAGGAAGTCAAGAATCACAGAGGGTGTACTCTATATGATGAAGTATCCTTTGCTATATAATGTAGCTAGTAATGTGAAATAATGTAAGACAGAGTGATACAAAAAAATCATAGCCGCACTGAAGGAAAGTACTTTGTTTGTCCTTTTCCATGTATTTACTTAATAATTTATTTGCTTGGATTTTAAGATTTGTGATATCCTGCTGATCTAGGTGATTATGCATCATAATACGAGAGAATCAGAGCTAGGCTGTGTTTATCTCTGTCCATGGTAATAGCTTACAGATAATAATGACAGTTTACTAAAAGATGAATTTATTATGCTATTAGTAATTTATTAGTAATTATTGATAATGTATGTGGTCAGTCCTGCTTGTAGCATTAAAAAAAAGTTGTTTACACTTCTGATTTTAGAGATGCAGTTTTGTCAAATGGGTTACAAGCCCATAGAATTCTCCCATTGAAAAGGCAACAAAAATAAAACTAAAGTTAGATAGATTTTATACCATGTATTTTTTTGAAAAAAAGCCCTGATAATCAGGTGCTCTGAATTACCCTTTTAGAAAAGACTGCCTTCCCAGGGTTATATTCCACTTTATCGCTAGCACAGCATGAATGAGTCAAAGTGTCAGGCAGAAGCATAGGGACTACTGTGTATCCATCCTGACTCTGAAATAACAAAACCCATGAAAAATGCCTTTTCCTGGCAAGATCCCAGAATCACAGATTAGTTTGGGCCAGAAGGGGACTTAATGGCCATGTAGTCAAGCCCCCCCGCAATAAGCCAAGGGCATCTCCAAGGCGATCCTGCTGCTCGGAGCCTGATGTGCAGCATCACTCTGCCCACGCCCCGCGCCGGGACAGTCCGGGGGCCAGGCAAGCTCTGAGTACTGACTGAGCTCTCAGACCCAGTACGACCAGCAGATGCCACCTACAGCTGGGATCTCTCTCCCCATCGCTGCTCTGCCAGACGGCGGGAAGAGATGTGACTTCAGGTAACCGCACAAATCTCTGCAGTGCTCCAGCTTCCGACTTTTAAACCAGCCTCTCTGCTGTTCGCGTTACCTGTTTCTTGCTGCCCAGATCGAGACGGACACGGCTGTAAGTCTCAGGAGCGAGCAAAGGAGCCGGCATATCTCTCTTGCCCGGCCCCAGCCTCGCATCCTGCCACTCCGGGAGCTCCGGAAGCCGCTCCGGGAGCCGCACCGCTGCAGCCGGGCTGGAAGAGGTCAGTGCATCCTTGCTCCCGCTTCACAGCGCTCTGTGCAGTCGGGGGGGGGGATGCATTTTGCTTTTTGGGGAGCACACCGAGGGTACCGGCTCCCCCGAGAGCAGGACCCGCGCAATCTGCGCACCCCCGACCCAGAGGCGAACCGGGTTGGACCTCTGGGCTCGCAGGCGAGCGCTGTCACTCTGGGGTGGCTGGTCACTTCGGGAGAGCTCGAGGCTGAGCGCTGTCCCCCACGGCGCTACCACGATGTGGGAGGAGGGAAGGGGAAGCCGCTGGGACACCTGGCTACAGGCTAAGCCTTTGGTGGTCTTCCTTTGGTCCCATCAGGGTGGCAGTGGGCAGTGTATGTGAGATTTTGGCGGTTGGATGTGCCAGAGCAAAGAGCAGAGGTCTCATCTATTTTTTCCCACTTCCAGGTCATCCTCACCACCACTGAGCCTAGCCATCCTCTCCTGTGGCCATGGAGAACTCCTCCCTCCCTGAAATCAATTCCTCATGTGCAGACTGCACTGAGAGAGGACACGGGAGTCTGAATATGTCCACTACTCCACTAAGCCCCAGGTATTACATCACAGTGCCTGTCATCTACTCAGTCATCTGTGCCATGGGACTGACAGGCAACACTGCTGTCATCTATGTAATCCTCAAAGCACCAAAGATGAAAACAGTAACCAACATCTTCATCCTCAACCTGGCCATTGCTGATGAGCTCTTTACGTTGGTGCTGCCCATCAACATTGCTGACTACCTGCTCCTGCAGTGGCCCTTCGGAGAGTTCATGTGCAAGCTCATCATCTCCATAGACCAATACAACATTTTCTCCAGCATCTACTTCCTCGCTGTCATGAGCATTGACCGCTACCTCGTTGTGGCAGCCACCACCAAGTCCAGGAAGGTGTCCTACCGCACCTACCGAGCAGCCAAGATCGTGAGCCTCTGCGTCTGGTCCTTTGTCACTGTCATCATCCTGCCCTTCACGGTCTTTGCTAAGATACACAAGGAGCAGGGGCGCTCCCAGTGCGTCTTCGTGTTCCCCCACCCCGAGAGTGTGTGGTGGCAAGGCAGTCGGATCTACACCCTTATTTTAGGCTTTGTCATCCCAGTGTCCACCATCTGCACCCTGTACACTACCATGCTGTGCAGACTGAGACATGTGCAGCTCCACTGCAATGCAAAAGCTCTGGACAAAGCCAAAAGAAAGGTGACACTGATGGTGGCTGCTATCCTGGGTGTGTGCCTGTTCTGCTGGACACCCTTTCACCTTAGCACAGTCGTGGCCCTCATCATGGACATCCCGCAAACTCCACTCGTCATTGGGATTTCCTATTTCATCACCAGCCTAAGCTATGCCAACAGCTGCTTTAACCCTTTCCTGTACGCATTTCTGGATGACAGCTTCCGGAGGAGCTTTCGCAAACTGATGGATTGCAGAGCTGCCTCATAGAGCCAACCCAGCCCTCTGTCCTGTCCTGTGTCCCTCTCACGGTCACCTGCTTTTCCTGGGTCATCCCAGCCCAGAGAGTGCTTTCTCTCCAGTCTCCTCGTGATGGCCCACAGGGCTTCAGGCTGTCTCACTACCCAAGACATGAACTGGGGCCAGGTGGATCTTTCTCAACTGTCCTGCACTCATTTCCTTAGCACTGCTTTTCTTGACCTGGTTATTTTTGTTAGTTATTTTGTTGCTGGTTTTTTTTCTTTTTTTTAATTCCTTCTCTCTAATGCTCTTTCTGACCTGGGTTTGTAGTTTACAGAGCTGCTGTGGGTCCCTTTGCGTTTTTTAGAGGCATTGCTTTGTGAACTCAAGCCACATGACTGTCTCAATTATTGGTGATTTGTAAAGCCCAATAAAAGTGTGTTACCAAGTGTCTTGCTTAATAATACCTCAGCCTCTTTCCTACCTACAGGACCTGCTTACCAAAGTCTTGCAAACTTAGCAACAATTCCAAAGGATAAAGAATAAACTAAGGTATTGAGCTCATTTCATTTCACAGGAGAGTAAGATAAGGCAGTCAAAATCCTTGATAACACATAAGAGAGATGTCAGTCTTTTTCAAAGTCTTCTTTTTTAAAGAAAAAAGAGCAAGCCTTCCTTAGTGAATAAAAGATACAGGTATGGGTTTGGATCCACTTGCTTCAGAAAATAGCTTAACAGTGCATTAGTCATTGTAGTTTGCAAAAAATGCAGCTTTTGTTTATATGAGAAGTGGTGATTACTTTATTATTTGTCATGTGTTTATGGGCTGTTGCACTTACAATCCTTCTGAAACATGGGGAATATCCTGACTTCTTCCCTGAGAAATTACAAATAACTTGCAGTGGTTAGGCTACTTTTAAACTATCTTTCACATACTTCCACTTTTTGGCAAGATTTATTAATATGTCTGTTAAGAATGAGAAATGAAATAAAAATAATTTTTTTTTAAATACCCAAAAGATAGGTTAATTTTGCCTGAGGGAGGAGAGAGAGGGTGAACGAAAGTTTCACTAGAATTCACATGTCCAAACACTGCATGAGGAGGTTTTTTCTTCCTGTCTCATCTCCTCTTTTAGTCCTCTAAAGGAAAACTACAAAAATATTGAGGATTGAGAAAATATTTGCAACGACTTTACTATTTTTCATCTTAGTGGTCTTCCCTGCACTTCCCTGCAGCAGATGCTAAATCACTGTAACACAATTTTTGTTAGATATTTTCCCCTCCACTGAATACAGAGAGATAGGGAAATGTGGTTAAGGATTTGCATTTCCATTTACGCAGGAGGTCATGATGCTTTCAGGAGGTGCATTAGGTATGGCACATGCAGGTTGCTCCTGTGATACCTTGCACCAGGTCCTTCCCACTGTTGCAGTTTAAAGTTCTCCCATAAGCATATGGAAAGTTTCTTTCACTAAATCCTCCCACAAAAAATACAAGTAAAAATTTTACTCATGGATCTTAGCAATTATGCACGCCTGATACTTGTTAATAACATATAACTGCATTGAAAAGTAAATCATTTCTCCTTATAAGGCATTAATATTCCCTGAGACAGTCAGTATTAAGTTCAACACCCAGTCTAGCTGTTATGGAAATGGAAGGACTCCTTTGCGGAATGACAATGTTGTTCTGTTTCATTGGGGGGTGTATGATCTGACTCCCATCAGACACAGTGTGGGATACACATATGGAGAAAGTAAGAAATTACAGCCTGAAAAATATTCCAGGCCAGAGCTTCTCAGCTCTGTTCCCAGCCGATAAGCTGGTTCAGCTGAAGGCCAGGGAAAATCTCTCCCAGGATGAAAATCTCTCTACTCCTTGGTCAAAATAGAGAGGAATTAATAACTAGATAGAACACCTGTTGTGGTGCATGACCAGGCCCTGGGAATGGTGTGTCTTCTCTCTGAACCAATCATCCTTTGTCTGCTCTTGGAGTTGCAAGTCATGTTATAAAAACCAGTGTGTTTCTGAATAAACTTGTCTCTCTCTTTCCTGTCATGAGAGATGACCATGTAGCTGTGCATCTTATTTCCGCCGCACCTAAAGGGTTAACACCCCATTCCACGGCTACAACACAGAAGCTGGCATTTGAAAGAACAAGCCCAAAAGGTGTGGAGTACCCATTTCCACACCACACAGAAAAAAAAATGTGCTTCAAGAACCAGTGTCCCACACTTTTTCTTTCCGCCTGAAGTGAAAGGTAATTAACTTTTCCCACCAGCTGCTTGGTGTTCAGTCACTTGCCATGGAGAGAGAATTTAGTCTATATGGACCAAGCAGCAAAATATCTCCTTTTTTAGGCTGCTGCTACACACACCTCTCTTGTATTCTTTAGTCATCGTCTTCACAACAGCATTATTTCCTTAAAGACTATGTGTGGCTTAAAAAGTAAGCAGTTTCTATTCTCAGAAAAGACACATGCAGCACCATTGTGCCCTCATTGGTTGTGATCTTTCCCTGAAAACTGACAAATGGCAGTAAAATTCCCTGTCAAACAGTCACCTTAATGGCACAGATTTGAACATTGTGATAGCGACCACCTGAGTGCTTTGGTCATGCTGCTATGCAGGTACATTTGTCTCATCAGCTGCCAGGGCTTCTTTTTACACCAGAAATATCATTGAAACTTTGGTAGCTTTGTTGTGCTTCTGAAAAACCTGCTCTGAACCTATACATCAAATGCATTTCTAAGATGCTGACTGGTAGTAATGGAAAGTTATAAGAAGAGTCTGATATGTATTCCTTTTTTATCTAGATTTGAATACCAAAATTTTAACTGTTCCTGAACAATCTAATCTGGTTCAAGTTCTTAAATAAATAAACAACGGTTCTTTAAAATGTTTGTATCTCAGGAAATAGGAAAGTATATTAAAACGTGCCTTTCCTCTTTGTAAATGTTTCATTTCATTGTCTTCCCCATTCTCATTTTTTGTTTTCCAAAGGGGAAAATATGAGAAGAAGTGTCTATTAGCAAATTTCACTTTAATGTGTCTTGGACTGCTTGTCTTTTTTCTGCTAGAATCATAAAAATGCAGAGTATCACCCATGGTGATATCATCCTTCACTAAATTCTTTCTCATTCTGAAGCCACATCTTAGCTGTTCTTCATGCTCCCCTTAAACATTCCTCTTTTTTTTATTTCTGGGGGAGGAATTTATGCTCCTGTTCAGACCATGTTTAATCAGCTATAAAGAACAGCTGCACGTTGTGAGACAGGAGAGTTGCTGTAAGGAAGTGTTTTTTATGTATGGAAGTATTTTATATATATGAAAATGAGTAAAATAAAAACAAATCCATTTTCCACACAGCATAACCATAACTTGCAACTGATATTGCAGATATTTGATATAGACTTCTGGAGGAAAAGCAGAGAAAAGTGGAGTGTAGAAATAATTAAACAGAACAGAATAAATTTTCTAGCTACTTGTGCCTCATCTTTCCCCTCTGTTTGTACCACCCTGACTGGTGTAAAGCATTTTAAACTGTTGTCCGCTGCTTAAAAGCATGCAGCAAATTTTGGGGGGGAGGGAGTGGGAATTCTTGGGGGGGAACAAGGCGGAAGGAGTAGACAGGGTTATAGTAGACAGGGTTATATTCTGAGGACTGTGGTTAGAGTACAAGGAGCACACACCTGTATAATGCCTGATGCCTTGCTCTGCAGAAAGCAGAGATGGGAAAAGTTCTGGGACCCAGAAGGGTGTGAGCCTTGGATAAACACAAAGGATGACAGCAGGTGTTTGCTGCTTTGATTGCAGTAAAACCTCATAAGTCAGGGCAGGAGAGAGCTTTGGCAGTTTTTTCTAAGCCATCATTCAGGTTCCCACATGCCAAAAAATTGTGATTAAACAGAACCAGGCCTCCAGCTTGTGGTGGACTGTCAGCACCAAATCTTCTCAATACCTTGACTTCTAAAAGGCATGCACTGCTTTTCATTAAATCATTAAAATAATTTCATTAAAATTGCTATACAGCAAGCTGTAGAGACCCAGAGTGTGTGACTGTCAAGCACCCCTTCAGCCAGGAACCCGAGTCTATGTGTCCCTCAGTGGCTGAGACATCCTGGGAGCTCTGGTTAAAGATATCTGGCAAAACAGATATTCCACCAGGACCATGAGTTTTCTATAAATGGTGTTTAAAAATCACCCTGCATACTTTCCCAGCAACAGAATTTTTGCCTGGCAACTCCTGATCCAAATCTGATATTGACTACCACTCCTGTGTTTCCAGTTCCAGGATATTTCCAATTCCTGCTTCTTTTTATAAATGAAAAAAATACTTTTATTCTAATTTGGGAGCAAAATCTTCCACATTTTTCTTGTACTTTGCCAAAATAAGTACTCCCATTTCTAAAGAAAATAATACTCTATTTTTAGGTCCAATATTTTTAGCAATATTTTTGTCATAAGGGCTTTATCTTAAATGAAGAATACACTGATTTTGACTAGTTATATTTGAGCAGATGAAGTTTTTTATGAGTTCAGAAATTTTAGAATTTTCAGAGCCTGGAAAAAAAGTGAACATTCCTTTTCCAGAGACTACTCCTATGAGGCCCCATTCAATGGCATGACATCCAAAATCTTGAAAATAAAACATAATTAAATTAATTGCTGATTAAATAAAGAGAAAAAAAAAGGATGTTCTATTCACCCAGTGCAGACAGCAGATGAAACAGCAGTTTATAGACTTGAATTTTACAGACCAACATCGACATTTTTGTCTAACACACACAGCACAACTTGCAGCTAGCAAATGCCCTGTGTGCTCACATGTGCAAAGTAGACAAGTTACCATTAAAAGAAGCTGTGATTCTTTTGCCCATTCTGGTAAGCAGCTGCTTATATGAGCAGACCAATCATGATGGGGAAATAATTCTGTTCTTAACCCTGTCTGAGGGCTAATTGCTCACCAGTGTCAGTAAGGATCTTTTAGACAACTCCTCACAGTTACAGCACTCCCCAGCCCCCTCGGCTTGTTTGGCCTCTTTCTGCTTCAAAATAGTTCCACTGTGGACAATAGAAAAATTTTCTTTCTCAACAGAGTAAGACTTTTACACTATTTTGCCAATTTAAAGCATGGTTGCAACACAAGGCAACCTCTTTTTCTTCTTCACAAAGTAAAAGAAAAATAAATTAAATTCTGCATAAATTTTATATCTTTTCCATTTTCCCCATCTTCATTCATAGTCACCTCTAGGAAGCATGGAGAAGACACACAAACTGGCAACTTACTGCTATTTGAGGCTCCACAAATGCTTCCAAAATCTTTTTGTACTTACAAAATCTTTATACCACTAGAGGGAGTTCAAAGACAAATTATTCAGCAAATGTACTGAGTGGAAATGAATTTCTGCTGTCATGCCTGATACTGAGAATGCAGTTTTCTTGTAAGGTGTCTTTTCCTCAAATTTTATCAAAATTCATTATTCTATGATAAACAGAATTATAATGAAATAGCTTTGATAAAGGTCAGAATTTTCTAGAGCAGTGATCCTAAACATGCTTGCCATTTTTCTGTTTCTTTTTAAGCATCCACTTTCCAGTGTACAGTTAGAATTCTTACTGAGAAGAATGACGTCTGGATGAACTGAAGACACAGCAGGTGCTGCACATTCCCACTTCCAGTCAATCAGCCCCCCAGAGGGACTGGTTTGGGAAGGACTGGGCAGGTGTCACTGGCATAAAGCAGAGGCTGTGTCAGCTTGAAGAGGCCAACTCTCCTCCACACCATTCCTCAAACCAGGGCAGCCCTGTGGAGCCCCAGCTGCCTCCAGGCAAGGATTTGTGTGTACTCTGTACTCTGCTTCACACGATTTTCATTAGATGGAAATTTCTTCCACATTTGCCTTTTTCCTGTCCCTGGTTCCTATTATCCCCACACTGTATTTAATGTTTTGGACACTTCCCCTCCTTTCTGCTTTCAGCCCCGAGATGGCACTGGTTCTTCACTGACAAGCCATCGCTGTTTTCCTAAATCAGAGTTTAAGACTTAAAAAAAAAAAAAATGTTCCTGAGAGCTAAGTTGGATATTGTATTAGAGGATAATACAAATTAGCAAGGGGAAACAAAAAAAATACTGTTTCTTTTATTGTAAAATACATGTAAAATAGCAGGAACTCTTGTACATTTTTTAAAAATGGAGATTAGTACTTTTTAACAGACATTGGTTGAACAAAGTATGCTGAAATCATAGGAGTAGTTTAGAGTTAATCTAAGGTTAATCTAGGGTTAAACCTAGATTAAAATTCCTTTATGCTCCCATATTCAAACTTTTAGATCAGACACGAGACAGATCAGTAAGGGAAGAGATTCTCAACCAAAACTCTCAAGTCCTTAAACAAAACTGGGGATTTTCTTTAGAGAAGATACGTCCAAAATATTTTAATTTTTTTAGGTGAATACTAACAAAAAGAAAAGCTATATGATTCTAACAAGGAGCAAGGAGCTTTATAATTTAAATATCTGGCAGAATTCTCAGGAGCTGTAAGTGATGGAATGGGCTTGGGTACACTTAGTGTGATTTTCACAAATGAATAGCAGATGGTGTAAGATGTCTTTATAGAATATTACAGGCTCAGGTGTTGTTGCATTCCCCTTCAATACTGCAGTGTATATTTATGTTTCTTACTGGGTGGAAGACACACAACATGCCAGTGTGGCAGCAGATCCCTGTGGAAGGAAATCTGGGCTACACCACCTGGCGCCTGATGGGTAAGCAGTCCTCAGCTCTAGCTCTGAGGTGTTTTCCTTCTGCTTTACATCCCTGCCTACTGAGGCCAACTCAAATCAGTAGGAAAATGTTAAAATAGTGGAGGTGCTGACTGATTGTTGTTATTTACTGCTGATACTGTGGTAGCACTGAGATCCTAACAAGTCTGGGTTATCGTGGTAGACATTCGCCTACCTACAGAAAAGGAAGAGCTGCAGAAGAGAATTTGCAAACTAAGAGACTTCACTTTTCTGGAGACACTGGTTTCCTGGAACACTGAGAGGACCATGAGCCTGCTTCCCTCCTTGTTTCAGGAGAGACATGTACTTCCCAAGGTGTATTTTTCACTTCTGCATTTTATTAACCTTAAAACTGCAGCTGAAAAATTACACATGGGCTTTTATGCCTCACTCGCTGAATCTGTGTTACAAAATGGATCTTCAGCTAAAGAAATAACAAAGCTGGTTTCTGGTTGGCATAGTGACATTGCAGCAATATGCTATATAAAACCATCATGTGACTTATATTAGGTACCTATAGAAGCTATTGTCTTCGTATTTGATGAGCCTCAAAGTTTGGCATTTGTTCTCTGTGATGAGCTAAAGCTACTCAACTGTCAGCAAGACCTGGTGTGATAGATCGTTGTTGGTTTGTGGTACTGCAACACGTGATGGGATATTTGGACAACTAAATATGTTAACTCACTATAAAGAGAAAAAGCACCTAGCTCTCATTTTTTGAGATACCTTGACCATTTCAAAAAACCAAACCCGAACCTAAAAAAACCTCATCAAACCTATCTTCTAAGGAGTACTGAAGTATTAAAAGGAAAAGATACAAAAGATTATGGTGATTTTCCCCTTCTTCCTAAGTTTTGATACTTCTCTGATATGCTTGTTTATTCACAGAGGCTGTATATGGTAAAGAGTATACTAAAATGCTAAACATCTCAAAAACTGCTATTCCCAAAAAACTCAGAACAAACTTCCACTCTGTTGACAAACTTTCTTGGTGTGATGAAGAGTTCTGCTGACCCTTACTTAAAATACACTAAAATAAAAAACACTTCAGAAAATGTCACCTCTAAATAAACCCCGAGATAAATTACTTAGAACACAGTTAAATAAACCAAGTCAAACCAAAATATATGACTGGAGAACCAATGCAGAAGTCACTCTAATAGGCCCTACTGTAGTTAGCAAACATATTTTTAATTTTTTCGCTATGTCAATTACTGGGCTCTTATTCAAGGTTGATTGAATCTGAGATGGCCTGTTTCCATCCTCTGTGACTAGGCAGTAAATGAAGTGGCTCTCAGTGGCTATACTACACATTTAATTTTTTCCATGTCTTTAAGAACCACTACCACTGAGTTACAGTACTACAGTTAGAAGCATTCAAGAAAAAAATAATATCCATTGTAAAATGCTGGAACAAATGCACTATTTCCATTCTAGATCAAACCAATGATCTCTTATGTCAACTAGTCTATTTTTAATGGATCTTGACATGGTGATGTACAGCTGTTTTCAAGGACATTATTATATAATGCGTGTGGGCAGGTGGCAAACATTGCTACCTGTCAGAATTAAATCTGGCAAGGCAGAAATAGAAACTTCTACAATTCTTTCAATTATTTGTACAGTGAGAGCATACAGTGGGCCAAATAGGATTCTTCTGGACTGGGCAAAACCCTGACTACAAGATTTTGATCATAAATATAACCAAATATAGTCTGTTTAAGACAAGGAAATAAGTGGGCAAAGGAAGAAGTTCTAAAGCATCTTAAGGATAGGAAAAACAAAGCAAATACAGACATTATGGATAAACCTAGATTCCTTTCCAAAATGTGGCCTGAAAATTGAGAAGAAATATTGCAAAAGAGAAGACTGAAGCTCTGTAGCAAGCTAGAACAGATGAGCAGATGATCCCACTTGCTGCATGTCAACAGGACCCAATTCCATTTATTGCTCATGGAAGACATGTGTTCCATCCATTGAATTCAGAGAGGGAGGAAAAGGAAATCCCTAAAGCAAGAATAAATATCTATTCTAGTTTATTGTAGCATTTGAAATACAAATGGACTTATATACAATGCCATTATTCACCCAATATATGACTTTATTATCAGCACCTACATGCTACATTAGATTAACTCTTCAGAACAGCTCTACAGTTAAGACAGATCTCACATACTACTCTGGGGGAATCCAGGTTCTGCTGCTTTTTCTCAAGTTTGGATGTTGTTCACTGAGGATGTTAAGTCAGGACCTTCATTTCCTTCTGCGCTTGCCTCTGCCCCATCAGTCATCCCATCAATCACACATGCTCTGCAAAAATATTTTCTTCTACTTTTTCAGGGTCTTTGATGTGTCCCTGTCAGAGTGGCAAGCTTCACTATGCATTTCCTCTTGTCTTCTGAGCTGCCTCAACCAAGTTTATGCTACCACTAAAATGGATTGAGGTAACATGCTCATTATTGAAGTGCCAGCTGCTCCTCTGTTCCTCTCCTGTCTACTTTTAGGAGATTCCAGCACACCCTGCACCATGTTTCCCACTGCTCCTGCAGGAGGAATTTATCATTTATGGTGTGCTGCAAAACTTTTAGGAATTGCAATCTACCTGCAAAGAAGTACACACCTGTCAGGGGCCATGAAGAAAAGCAAAGTGAAGCAAGGCAACAGCAATGTTAATTCTTAGAGGATGGAAAAAGTTGTGACATAGGTGAATAACTGCTTTGATTGTTGTTAATATGTGTTTGTACTCAGAAAAACATCTTGCAGCAATTTCTTAGAAGAGGATCTGACCCAAAGCAGCTGATATTCATAGGAATGGAGAGAAGATTGGCTCCCATGCTGAGGATCCTACACACAGTCCGAGGAACCCAATGCAATTCTCAGGCAAGGGTTATGGACCCCCTCAACATGTAATAATAAAATTACCAGATGCTAATCTTGCGTATATGTATAAATCACTGCTAAACACATAAAATGAAACAATTTATGACACTAAATGAGGAAATTATGGACTTGACCATATAATTTCTTTTTCATGAGATTGCAGAGAAAAAAAATATCATGAACTAAATATCTTCAGTATTACAGCTAAGCACTAAAAGCTGTATTACTAATATACACAAGGAATCAGCCAATCTAAAGAATTTACTAAACTAATGAAAATCATCCAAATCCTGCATAAAATTTCCAACCACCTTCCCAGCAATTTTCTTGCAATGAATGGGTCCAAAACCTGTGTCTTCAACAGTGTTCATAGTACATTATATATGAATTATAACATAGTATGTTAATTCAATTGCTCCGAAATTAAATTGCAAAGTTTTTAACTCCATTTTAATTTACTTTCTAACAGAATATTTAACTGGGCAATATTTCATTATTATTAAACAAAAAATCTGATTTTCAGGTTTTTTATGTTTTTATTGCATTTTGTATGTGTAGAACTGTAACTACAATATGCTAAGAAGAAAACTATGGTTAAAAATAATTCTACATATTTGTAACTCTGCTTACAAAAATAAAAAGTAATTGCAAATGCCTAAGAAATTTATGCATTGTGTAATTGCAAAGTGCTAGAAGTACAATTATAGACTTGCTAATAAGCTTTTCATTTCCTTCCCCCTTATTTTAAATATTGCTTCATCTCAGATGATTTATTTCTTTGTCTCATAACAAGAGAAGGTTCTCCAAAATGAGGATTTTCATAGAGCTTCACTTGTTTTGCAAGGGAATAAGTTTCCAGAAACTGTTTATATTCAGCAGTAAGCTCTTACATAATAATTTTAAATAGATTAAGTTTATGAAAACCTCCTAGAGCACCTTGGTTTAATGAAAATTAAATCAGAGCTGTTCAGTATATTCCACTGCTTGGAATAAAATGTAGTTTGAATGGGAAGAAAACCACAACCAAACAAAATAACCCCCAGGTCTTTGAAATTATACATTCAAACCTTGAATGTTTATCTGGAAGCAGCTACTTCACTACAGCCAGAGTAGAGATGATTGCTTTTCCATCACTAACCTTAAGATCGGGGGGGAAAATCAACTCTTCGGAGAAACAGGGAGCAACAGGAAAGAATTTGCTGCAGGAAGGATGATGAGCATAGGCAAAAAGCAAGGACAAAACCCAAAATAGGAGTCCTTGGTTTTGTCATTTCATGTTCTCTTTGTACCTTTCAGTGAATAGATGATGCATTGTTCAGAAAGCCTTAACTGCAAGGAAAGATGTGCAGCTGAGGGGCCCTTTGCAGTCTCCTTCAGTTGCTTGTCCAAAGGCTGCCTAATTCTACCTCTGTACCAGTTTAAAGCAGAGAGGGCCTGCAGAAGGAATGTGCTAACAAAAAGCCTTCCTGAGGATCCTCAACACCAAAGACTGTGTTTATCTACCATGAAAATAATGATTTCCTGGTTTGCAAATGATGTTTCCCAATCTAACCAGAGTTTGATCTGCATCCAAGACCTTTCTTGTTTTCACTGCAGCTGTCATGTCTGAATGCAGAAACCCATCCTCAACAAATCTGTGCTTATTAGGAAGTTACTTTAATGAAGTATTTCCAACTGCCTCTAAGAAAGGCTTCATGAAAGCAATTTTTTTCTGTCTGTTTGCCTACATGGTAACAGAGATAAAAGAGCCATGTAGCACATCATACCTCATGTATTGTTTGTCAATACATCTTCACTAACATAAGCATGACAGGCAGCACCTGGTTTGAGCAACAAGCTTGAAACACTAATGGATGCAACAAAGACACATTGCAAGAACAGAATAATTTCTCCGTGGAAAAATACAAGAGTGAGCACCGCATTTTCTCCACTTTGCAAATGGTCTCACAAAGTAACAGCAGAAGCCAGGTCTTTTCAGAAGTCATATTGTAATCAAGGGCAACATAGGCTTTGAAAAAGATTTACCTCAGTAAACTCCCTGCAACACTGTCTCCTGTCAGCTTATGCTGGTATCACAAGAATATTCCTTTTCTCTTCAAGGATATGGTTTTACCTTACAATACAATTGAATGGTTTAGTCTTTTCACAACAGCAGAATATATATATTTAACAACCTACTGAGACATCTGTAATCAAAATAAAAGAATTGGAATAAATAAGAATTTTCATAAAAATGAGACACATATTGGTACTGTGCTGTGTGTGTGCACTATATATACTATATATTTATATGTGCATACACATTTCTGCTTCTGTCTTCAAAGCAATGTCTGCTCAAAAACCCTTGCAGGACACAATACTGTGGTACAACTAGGAACACTTAATATCTTTATGCAAAGAGCAGCTGAACCCTCTAAAGTAAAAAAACCTTCTCCGTCTGAACCTACCTTACATATCTTTATATTTCCCATGAAAATCCTAGTCAAACATTGAAGGATTTTTTTCCTTCTGCACAGATCAGGAAGTTTTTAAAATATGCCAAACTGGAGAAATAACACAAAGAAACAATAATCCTGAACATGTGATCTAACAGGTCATTTTTATTTTCTCTCTCCTCTTATGAGAGATACCTACTCAAAATTCAATGAAGTGGGAATGGAGACACGCATGCCAAAAATCTAATGCAGAATATGTTGTAAAATTATAACTACTGTGAATTATATTTCAAAGCAGAAGTGGTGTTCAGGGTTGGCAAAGTGAGAATAAATAAATAGAAAAGGTCTGCTTTGATCAAGGTTTGTCCAAATTCTGAGGCTGCTTTTGCCATCCCTTACGAACCAGCTCCTTGGGGGGGAATTCTGCCTAACTGAAAATGCAATGACCAGACTCTGGCAACCTGCTTTAGCTGAACCGAAGATGGAAATGTCTTTAACTATACTTTCTTGAAGTACAAGCTGAGGAGTAGTTATCAAAAACCCTAAGGAAGAATAATATCTGCACCATCAGAAAGACATTTCAGGTCACGTTATGGCTGTAACTGATTACTACATGTGGCTGGTAGATTACTCGTGATTTATATCCAGATGTTCACCTTCAAGAGGAAATATTTTCTCATTGAAGTTTCCAAGAGACAGTATTTTATGCAAGAAGAGGGGTGCTGGAAACAGTTTTTTCCTAAAGAAAAAAGATTCTTACTTATTTAAAGTAAATACTATCGACATTCTAATAATGATTTGTAGGATACAGGTATTACATATATTTAGTTTCACCCAGATATATCATTCCACAGTTATGCAGGCCTATAGATTACACCAGTAATCCTATCAATAGTTCTGTAATAACGCAGTATCTCAATGAAAGAGAAGAGATTATCTAAACACACAAAATAATGCCCTTGTTTTAAATGGAAATAGTTTGCCTTCTGAAGGAGCTTTGCCAGGAGTTAAAACATCAATTATTTTATCTATTACGTTGATCTATAACTCTTTAGCAAATTAATTTCACATGTACACTATGAGCTCTCATATGCTTAAAAGAAAAAAAAATCTTCCTTTGAGCTGCTCTTCTTTTAGAATCTTCACTTTTTGATCCTACCTGAGTCCTTTGCAACATCTCAGATAGCAGAAGTGTAAAATAATCTCTCTGTGCACATACATCAGTATCAGGTTATGAAAAAAATTTGTTAAACAGAGAATATGAACACTGAAGAGTTAAAGGGGAATGCCATTTACTCAGCTCCTCAGTAGTGTAAGCTCACAGCAGTTTCAAGAGGACAATAGTATTTTTAAAGGATTTTGTCATAACAGATTCAAGCCATACATTTATTTACGGTCACATATCCTCAAATTCATTTTACTGCACTACAGCTGATTCTAACTTTTTCTTATAGCACAGGCAGTACCACTGATGAGTTTTAAGACCAAGATATAATGATTAGTCTCCAGTTAAAGCTTTTGACATTAACAAGGGTGCAGGCTACTTTGCATTGTATTGCCCACACTGAAACATCAGTCTTGCAAACAAGGCAAATGGTTGAAGGCACAGTCACTCTCTCCGCTCGAGTATTTTCAACTTGTTCATTGCACTGTGCAGATCATGTTCTGCAAGATACAAATGTAACATTCCAAAGCTCATAATTTCTGTTTTTTAAAAAGTACTAAGTTATTTGTAACTTCATTAAGATCAGCAACAGCTTCTTCATGGCACAGATTACCATTTCTCAAAGTACCTCCAGGGAGGATATTTTTCTTCTTTTCTAGTTTGGTTTTCCAAGTTAGAAAACCTCTTTTGAAAGCTTCAGTAGTGCATTTGGTTGGCAGTTTCCACCTAAAAGCTAAAACCAAAATCCATCAGATTTAAGTTCAAAATGAACTGTATTGAAACCCAGCTAGTATGAGCAGGAGGAAAAAAAAAGAGCCCTCTTAACCAAATTTTGCAGAGAGAGGAAAGCCTGTGCATCAGAACTGCCAAGTGATCACTGTTTGGAATTGGTGCTCTTTGCTAAACAAGGATGCAGACTACAGCAGGGGAATAAGTTATTTACTTACTCACGTCAGTGTAGTCTCCTCTTCTTTAAGGGGCCATGTTTTTGAATTCCTGCCTTTAATGTGTACTTTTTTCTTCAATGACTAATCAGTACGGATAAAGTCAGACCACAGAATTAAAATCATCCTGTTATCTGGCAAACATTTTCTGCCATCTTGCTTGTGTACACTTGCAGTGCTTCTCAAACCTTGCCTTTCTTTCACCTCCCCTCTGCTGTTGATCCCTTGACTTGGCTGTGGCAAAGGGGATAATTAAGTGCAGATGAACCCCCAGATATTGGTGCCTTGGTGTCAGCAGCTGCCAGATCATTCGGACGTGCTGGTGGCTGGAGTTTCACCTCTTGAGAGCCTTTGAAGCTTGTTCAGGAACAGGATAGGAAGGGGCACAGGATGCCCTGGTGCCAGTGGAGTGTCCACAGCCTAATCTAAGTGATGATACAGGGGTAAGGCATTTTCATGCACTACAGACTAGAGCAAAAAGGGGAGAATTAAAAGTCTGGGAAGAGCCAGCACTATTTCCCATGCTGTATTTCAGGTGACAGAAATTACCAAAACAGTGAAAAAATGTGGAAAAAAAAATGCAAGCCTCATCACCTTTCTGCCTTCTGCCTGCAGGCAGTGCACCTCCTTCCAAATTCTAGGCAAGTTGCTATGGAAACTATCAGCATGGCTACAAAAATAGGGAGAAATTGTATATTTCATACATATATATACATTATTTAATTTCATCAAATAAAGAGAAATGGTACCAGTTGGCAGACCCTGTTACTAAGGTGGTTCCACCCTGGTGAAGGAAGGACTTTTTGCAGAAGGGATCTTAGCTGACAATCAGCCCTTTGGCCAAGGTCATCCAGAGGAAAAGAATATCAGCAAACTCTGCCCCTCTTCAGTTGAGAACAGTTACTGCAAAATGCCCATCAACGACTTTCATTTACTTGTTTTGTTGAACTTGTGTAACCTGATAATAGAAGAGTCACATCACTCCTTTCCTCCTGTTTTGCACCTTGACATAGCATTAGGAATCTGTCCTCTTCTGTAAGCAAAGATATCTGGGGACAATTTCAACACTGATAGCTCTGTAAGAAGGCACTGGGCATAGATGTCTCCACCTCAAACTTATCTATCTGAAAAGAAACAATGCAGAAAAAGGAAATAAGAGACGAAAGAGAGCAACATATGACAGGGGCTTTCAAATAACAAGGTACACAGCTAGATCAAGCCTTTACATTTCTCCCATCCCTCTGAGAGTTCAAAATATTCCTACATTGTTTAATAAATTAGAAGAAAAAAAAGGCAAATATAGCACTTTGTGTATAAAGAGAGATGTCGGAGAGAAAGAGAAGGTAAGGAACTATTAATTGTTCCTGGGTTTTGTTTTACTTTCTTGAAACTAAAATGCACTTAACAGTTGCTGAACAGCCACTTCAGAAATCTTTTGCAACTCAAGGCCTTTTAATGGCAGTGCACAGATGGATGGAGTAAACCGGAAGATTCAAGATGTGTTTGTTACTCTGCAAGTGTTCCAGTTGGATGAACAGCCCTCTATAGGGATATTGGGAGAACCTGACCAGAACTTGTGCCTTCTTCTTTGTCTTCTTTTCCCCTTCAAACTGACAAAAATGTTTCCTAACCAGAAAAAAGGGTAAGTTTTTTGTAGCTAATTTACCTTCCTCTTAATTCTCTCTACCATACTGATTTTCTTACCACTCTCTCTGTACAAAAATGTTTCCTAACCAGAAAAAAGGGTAAGTTTTTTGTAGCTAATTTACCTTCCTCTTAATTCTCTCTACCATACTGATTTTCTTACCACTCTCTCTGTACAAAAATGTTTCCTAACCAGAAAAAAGGGTAAGTTTTTTGTAGCTAATTTACCTTCCTCTTAATTCTCTCTACCATACTGATTTTCTTACCACTCTCTCTGTCCTGCCTCACTGAAAAGAAAGAAGGAATTACAAAGTAAATTACATTTCATGACAAAACTTTCAGAGCTATAGAAAATAGGGAAGCATTGTAAGTTTAGGACTGGAAAAAGAAAGCCTTGTCTTCTTAGGCCCCAAACCACTAAACACTGATCCAGTCATAAGCACATGAGTAATCTAAGTGAGCTCTTGGATTCAAGCCAATAGATAAATGTTAAATATGTGCCTGTCCCAGCCAATGCACACAATCTGGTTTTAAATGTGACATTTACATATATATATATATATATCTTTTGCAGTTGGGGAGATAAGAAAAGCTGTTTATAAACCAGAACATGAGGCTAAAATCGTGATTAAAATTGTCCTGAAAGTTTCTCTAGTGATATTGTGAAGCACTGTATAATTTTATTTACAAAAGCTTGGAAAAAACAAATTTTAATGCAATTTACATTTAGTTCACTTTCCACTAAATATGACATGTAGACAAGCTATGAAGAGTAAAACAAACAGATTCTATGCACAACAAAAAATTTAAAACAACTAAAATCCATGGGGTGTTGTCGAGTGTTACCTATTTCAGTGTCACTGAAAGACAGCTGGGAGTTAAAATTACAGTTTAATTTGCATTAATGCATTTACACAAAAATCACAGAAAGAGGAGAGCATCTTATCTTTTTTTTTAACTGAAATTCAAGGGAGGGATAAAAGAGGATGTTTTACTCTGCAAGGAAAATAATTGTTCAAGTTTGACAGGCAAATTGAACTAACTCCATTGAAAATGAGTGAATTTAATGTTTCCAGACTCAAGATTTTTGCAGGCTTAACTGTCAGATAATTAAATAAATTTCAGCTTTTTGCAGCTTAGGTAACATTTCCATATTTTCATAAGTACATTTTCTGAAATCCAGGCAAAGATAAAGATTAATAAACAGAGATTCTTCAGTGTTACCACAACATTAAAAGAGAAGGAACTAACCCTGCATCCTTTTCATATACCAATAACCTGATCCTGTGATAAATTTGTCTCAGTGGGACTTAGTTGTTCCACCACACTCATAAAGTTGAAGAGGCTCCTGAATAGCTTTTTAGCAAATCTTACTGGTGTCTTTGCAGAGAACTTGAGCAGGCCTTAAACTGGGTCTTTAAGGGACTTCATGTCCATTATTGCTGCAGTTGGCCTTTACATATCTCATCCTACAGGAACTCTGCTGACACATCCACCATCAGATCAGGAAATACAGAGGAGGTAGGATGGGGACACTTGCATAAGCCTTTGAGAAGACGGGAATGCCTAATGTGGCCCAGTGATAGGGAGCTGCCACACTTTACAACACTCCAACAGTCTCTGCCAATGCTAGCTACATGATTAATATTTTTCGAAATCAGTGGGGAGGCAGACGCTTTCTTCCAAAGATGACTGTGGCACCCATTTGTCCCCAGTCCAGCAGCCCAGGGAAAGGAGTTTAAGGAGGAAATAGATAAAGTGCAACCAGTCAAGTTCTATGATCACATGTTCCAGGATCCTCTTGTCATCACAAAAGTATTGCAAGTCTGAGGACTTCGTGAAACACACCACCAATGCATAGGTGCTAAACACTACATGAAGAGTTTTCCAGTTTATGTTCCCAGCGTGCAGCGGGATTAGCTCAAGGTGCAAGGTGGGACACCACATTTCTTCATCCCTGTGTGACATTAAGATACCCTGAGAAGACAAAAAACAAAAAAGGATAATGGAGCAAGCAGTGTAGGAGTATGTGCTGCAAGTGCTGCTTGGGTGTTGTCCAAAAGCCTGCCATACACACATGGCCTACAAAAATGGTGCGCAGAACTGGAGATGAGGACAAAGAGGACCACAGATCACAGGCTCAGGCAGAAGGTCTGCCGTGTTCACATGTTGTTTGGGTGGGGGTTAGTCCTTGTGGGTGGGAAGAGCTGTGCAGATTCAAGGAATTCTTCACTTGTGGAGCAAAATGGAACAAGACTGGGTCATGCCATCCACTCCACAAGTGATGTGGGATCAACTTTGGCTGTGAGTTGTAGGAGTCTGCAATTTTAGCAGAGCACAAGATAGGTGGAGACCCACTTTACCAGTGGTAAGGAAGTTGTGTCTGCTAGCATGTCCACTCAGTTTGGAGCCAAAAGAGTCATGGTTTCTCCTAAAAACACTGAGGTCTTGGCAAAAGACTGGAATCTAAGTCTCTGGGGAAACTCCTCGAATCAAAGGATAAGCCAGTCACATCTCTTCCCTGAGGAGTGGGAAAAGATGGTGCTCTCCAGGACACTCCATGTGAGACTGCTAGCCCCAGCCAAAGGAACAATCTGTTAGTTCAGCTCAGTGAGTAGCAACAACCTCAGCTCCCAACAAAGGAGGCAAAGGAGGGACTTGGTTGTGACAGAATGGGTCAGCCTGGGCAAAGGACAAACCTGTATGTGACTCATCAAAGGCCTGCACAGGTCCCAGCTTCACAAATTACTCTTGCAGCAGCACACAGGGTGTGGAAGATCCAGGTAAGTCAAGATCCAAACCAAGTACATGCACAATATCCATGAAGTGCCTGTGATCCATGTTGTCATGTTTCTTCCCTGATCAAGGGACAAGAAGATAAGTAGCAGACAGCTCTTATATGTCAGGTGGAAAAGGCCACAAATCAGGAAAAATGTTGTTATAGATACTCCAGCCCAGAAATTCCTACATCTGATCTGAGAGAATTATTTTCCCAGTACATACACATTCTTCAGCAGTATGCCCTTTCCTGCAATGTCATAATTGACTCTCAGGATCAATACTGAGTGCCAATCCATCGGTTTGTGAAAATTTCTCTTCTTTAATGAAAGATGTCTTACTGCATGAGAGTGTGAGAACTAATTCAAACAGCAGCAGAGTCCAGGGCCCACTCATCTCAGAGTTCACAGTAAAATTGCATCATCAGCTGGCCAATGCCCTAGGGCTTTATATTAGGTATTTGGCAACAAGCTTCAAATAAAAGTAGGAGTTTCATTGTCCTAACTCTTCACACCAACCATTTTAAACCTATGCCATAGGACCTACCAAGGACTGCAATGAATGGAATATGAAAAGACGGGGTACACATGACCTCCAGATCTCAAGAAGTACTGCTGTCTTTTCTTGGACACAGGTGATATTTTTCTTGTCACCTCTGTTTTTCTTCCAGGCATTGGATGCCTGTCATGGTTCATAGACACACATCCCAACAAGCATGGACACACAGCTGGACAAAGGCACCCCAGGCTTGATGTTCTTCCAGAATTTGGACCTCGTGCTACTTCTGATATTTGCGGCGTGAATTGCCAGGGAATATCAGAGAGATCCCAATACCACATCTCACCATTGGGTGATCCTGTACAAATCATTCCAAAAGGATCTGCTCCCTGTGTCTGTTTTCCACATCCTTCCCTCTTCATTCTAAGGTAAAAGCAAACCTCTCCTCCACACAGAGGAAACAAAACTCTCAGAAAATCACTACAAAGCCCAAACCCTTGATATCATTCTTACTGGAAAGCCAGCAGGTCAGTCTCACTGTAGAGAAGGGACAGACACTTGTCAGAGACAAGAGGTTGGAGAGTTTTGATTGCTTGATTTCAAGTCTCCATTTCATGAAAGATGGTTTTAGAATTTCTGGGTATTGCCAGTGCAACCCCTTTGTATGACAGATATACGTAAATTCATGGTTATACATGAACACGTATTGTTCTAAGACAAGTTTCCCCTCTGACACCCATTTGCACACCTCTTTTCTGAACGAGCAAAGAAATGAGACACATACTGTCAGATTGAAATGGGTTCTAGGAAAATGTTTCTCCCTACAGTTTTTCACACATTTCCAAAACAAGAAGCCCTCCAGCCCCCAGAAACTCCATGTTTTCTCAGGTTCCTCCTAGGAACTCCCCACACATTGAAACCATGCTGCTGTGGAGGTAGATAGCATCATGTTATCTCCGAAAAAAAAAAAAAAACAAAAAAAAAACCAAAACCCTAGAACTTGCTAAGCTTAAGTTGTTCTGCACAAGTTACCCACGGGAGTCTTTATGCCATTCTTTAGACCACCTGTGTCCCAAATTGAGTTCCCTTACACCCTGGATGTGCTCCATATATGCTGGCAACTTTCATCCCAGCTCATACAAGCTCTGAGTTCTCCAGTTGTGAGAAAAGTGAGGAAAGGTGAAAACATTTATAATGATTATTGATGACCAAAAGGAGACAAGTCCACCTTTAGCAGTGTGGATGGACACTCCTGAGCTTCATCTCCATTAGTGGGATGCACAGCATGATGCACAGTTCAGCTGTATGCTAGATTTATCCCTTTCTGGAAGTGTAAGACTGGCAGTGCCACCACTTCAGGGTGTATGTCCTGGCAGCTTGATTCCACACCTGCTCACCACCAAGGAAATCCATGAGGCTGGCCTCAACTGCCTTCCATGGCAAGCAGCAAGGACTTTTGTCACAATGTGCAATGCAAGAACTGTCAACCTGATATGAGAGAAATCAGGTCTTCTGCTTTCACAGGAGTTCTTCATAGACTACCAAGAATCACAATGTGAAGTGTTGGAAACATTTAATACTTTAAAGCTTCACATTTTAAATCTTTCTCTGCAAGCACCTCAAAGTCACCTCTGCTTTAACCCAAATAAAATCTCATTTACTATGTAAATGAGACCACTAAGTATTATCAGAGAAGCAATATGATAGAGTTACAGACAGCTGGTATTTCTACTCACTGATCTGTTTTCAACTATGAACTACCAAAGGCATCAGTAAAGAAAAAAAATTAAATTTGACAGAAAAAAATGTAACTATAAGGCCTTTTTCTCACCAACAAAGTTTGTCAGCAACATGAGACAGCAGAAGTGATAGATTATCATGTGGTGAACTGCTACACTCTTTTGGAAAACTATCCCTGACATTACCAAGAAAAAAAAGAAAGGAAAAAAGCCAAAAAACAACAAAGCAAAACAAAACAAAACAAAACAAAACAAAACAAAACAAAACAAAACAACAAAACAACAAAAAAAACCAAACAAACACCCCCCCACACACACAATTTTACATGCTGGAATTTCACAATAAATATAATTAAGTGCTTCTATTGATCATCTGTATGGAAAATTCAGGCTCAAAATTCTCAGCTACAACTTACAAGTTTCACTGAGATTTAAAGAAATTTTTCCACAGCTTCAGCATTTTCTGCAAGTTTATGGCAATGAACAACAGATTTTCTGTGACTAAAATAACGAAGCTATCCACTACTGTATAGTCAGTTTATGGCATGTCATAACAACTTGACAGGTTTCAACACTGCCCACAGTACTCAACAAGTGAGTCTTTTGCCTGCAAATTCTGAGCATCCTTCCATGAGATTTTCAATTTCAGCTGGCTGCATGTCCAAAGAACTGCAGAATTTGGACCTATGAAGAAACATTTAGCATATGGAGGGTTCTGTCCCTGCTCATAAGTTTAATTAATCACTAATGAATAATTTTTGTTTTATCTCTTATTTTTGTTCCAAAACTATGTAATTTTTCTAACTTCTTAAAGAGAACAAAAACAAGTTGAGTCCCCAAAATTTCATTTAACATCAGTATATTTAAAATACTGTGAAGCCATGTATTTACGAGCATTCCTCTCTGAAAAAGATCTTTTCTCTGCATAATTAGTGGCCAAACACTTCAAAACCCCAGTGCCTTTCAGATATTTTCTCATGCCATAGGGTCAACTACAATTACACACTTGCTTTCATGTAGGTGACATGAGAATTTTGCACCTGAAACAGTGACCAGTTGGACCAAACGTCCCGATTTGGGGATTAAAAGTTGTTCCTGACAAAGCTTTTGGTTTTATTTTGATTTAAAGTAATGGGACTTACCCATACACTCCAGGAATGCCCCAAAATAGTTAAAAATTTAATCCAAGTTACTTCATGTTCTTGTTGGGCTTTTTTTAATCAGGAAAACATTTGTCTCTCAACTCCTTGCAAGAGAAGGAAGAATTGTTCCCTTTCACAAAAAAGAATGAACATGTTAAGAAAGTACAATATGATTTTGTCTCATGCTATTTTTACACATATGTTTCTTCTTTGTATGATAGAAATAGGACAGTGGATCCCAAATAAAGCAGATGCCATGCAAAAGTCTATTCCCTCATGAGTGACTGCGAAGAGAGCTGTTTGGTAGTGAAACCAACATCTACCAGCTGGTGCAGTCTAAAAGAGATTTCATCAATTTACATCTAATCCTCTAACCACGGTGAAAAATATCTCAGGGTAAAGCATCCCTCATTTGTCCAATAACAAACTTAATGCAATGAATAGTGTAGGCAGGAGTAAAACAAAATTTGTTAAGAAAGCAGACATTTTAAGGTTGTGGTATGGGAGAGGAAGATGGGAAAAGGAAGAAGGAATAAAGTTTATTTCCCCACCACGTGCATATTTCTACCTGGTTAGTCCCTATGGCCCTGATCATGCAACTGAACCTAGACCAAAGTTATGCCTTCCAGCATACTAGAAAGATACTTGATAAATTTTTAAGTAAAGCTTCATAAAAACCCCCAAATCATTAATGATCTCTAATATTGGATATAAGACCAGGAGCAAAAGTCCTTTCTCCCATTTACTGTCTCCTAATTCAAGGTAGACTCTTGAATGGTATAATCTAATGTAATCTAATTTTTGATTTAGGAACAGTATAGTTACCTCAACGAAAGCACTAACCTTATTGCCTTCTTTGTATTAAAAGTGTTAATATTCAGATTAATTTAATTTCAATAAATATTGATTAAATTTAAATTGAAGTTGACTGCAATTTTACCCATATTTTAATTACATTACTGCTTTACAGTGT
This sequence comes from Rhabdornis inornatus, assembly GCA_013397075.1. Classification (NCBI taxonomy): domain Eukaryota; kingdom Metazoa; phylum Chordata; class Aves; order Passeriformes; family Rhabdornithidae; genus Rhabdornis; species Rhabdornis inornatus. The sequence goes on from VWZS01009492.1 coordinate 793,616, forward strand.
CATGATATAAAATAACTCTATTAATGTTGATGAAAATACAGCTTTCATCTGCTCTGGAGAACAAATATCATTAAAATCAGTCTAAGTCCTTTCAGAGTAAAATTCCCAATAACCCACATGAGGATACCATAATCTCTCCATTTAAAATTCAGCTATACTTTATCTCTTAGACATATATTTGTCAGTCATTAAAATCAGCACTCAGAGTTTATGAGGAGAGGTCCTGAACAGACTGTATTTCCTGGGTCAATGCTGTTAGATTGAGAGGTTCCTATCTATATAAAAGCCCATCAGTGCTTCTTTAATTCTACTTGTTTTTTCACTCAACTTTTTGAACCCCACTTCAGAAAAAAAGTTTTAGTAACTCATCTTTCTATATAATCCTTCACATATTCTGGCCTATTGCTAAAGCATCTGTTAAAAGTGTTGGCCAATGGTAAAAGACACATTTTTCTTTCATCTCTGCCATAGCTTTATTCCAAAACTGACTGTATTTTGGCAGAAAAACACTGTTCACATTTCTTGGGCAAGAGCATCTCTTCTTTCCCCATGCCTAGAAACTCCTGCTACCTGTGAAATCCCTGCTTTGAAGCAGTAGCTGGCTATGTCATACGACAGCAGGGACTCAGAGAAGCATCACTGGTGACTGAAGGAAGGTGTAATGACAATTTTATCCTTCTGTGCTCTCTTCCCTCTGCTACATGTTGTTTCTCTCCAACCCTTTCAGCTCTCACACACTTTCCTACTGAGTTTTTCAATGTGGTCCTCATCTTTTCCATGCTGTGGGGGCACAGCTTGTACTTTTAGGCCAGGATATGCCACATGCCTCTGTATCTGTGTTGAGAATCTGGAACACACTGAGGTAAATTCACATCTCAGGTTTTCCCCATTGATTTTTTTTTTGTTTGACTCTATCAGGAACACACACAGAGAGTTGTTTAGGCTTTTTCATCCTCATTCTCCAGCTGAAAGGATGTCTGCAAATTATTTTTGCAGTGCTTTTGAGGATATTCAACCCTTCGTGAAACAGTTTAAATTTTCCCTTAATATTTTATACAATTATATTTTATATTTTATATAATTAGTCTTTTACTGATATAAAAGTATTGCTTAGAAAAAATAATCACCCATAGTATTTATTCTAATGACTAGAAATTATAAAAAATTCACACTGCCTTAATCAAACAAATGCATAGAATCTTTAACAATGGAAAAGACCTCTAAGATTACCAAGTCCAAACCTTAAATCAACATCACCACCATGTTCACCACTAAACCCTGTCCTCAAGTGCCACATCCACATATTATTTGAACACTCCCAGGGATGGTGGCTCCACCACTTCTCTGACCAGCCCATTCCAATGCTCAACAATCCTTTAATGAATAAATTTTTTCTAATAACATATCTAAACCTACCCTGGTGCATGCTGAGGCTGTTTCATTTTGTCATTTGTTACCGAGGAGAAGAGACCAACTCCCATCTGGCTATACTCTTCTCCCAGGCAGCTGTAGAGAGCAATAAGCTCCCCTCTGAGGCTTCTTTTCTCCTGGCTTGAACAACCCCAACTCCCTCAGCCAACTTCCAGTCCACTGGAACTTCCTCAGTTAACCAGGACTACTGGTAAATGATGGGGAGGTTTTTTGTGAGCTTCTCCTTCAGTGTCCTTGGATGGATCCTATCCAACTCCATGGATGTGTGAAGGTCTGAGTGGTGTAGCAGGCCACTGACTGTTCCCTCCTGGTTTACGAGGCCTTCATTCTGCTCCCTGTCTCTGCCTCCCAGCTCAGGGGCTGGGTACCAGGAGAATAACTGGTCTCACTGTTAAAGCCTGAGGCAAAGAAGGCGTGGAGTACCCCAGTCTTTTCACCATCCTTTGTCTGTTTTCCCCCACATCCAGTAAAGGATGGGTATTCTCCTTAGCCCTCCTTTTCTTTCTGATGTGTTTTTAGAGACACTTTTTATGGTCTTTTACAGCAGTGGCCAGATTAAATTCCATCTGGGCTTTGACCCTTGTAATTTTCTCACTGCAGGAACTCACAACATCCTTATAGCCCTCCTGAGCTACCTGCCTGTTTTTCTAAAGGTGAAAATCTCTCTTTTTCTCCCTGAATTCCAGACAAAGCTTTCTGTTCAGCCACATTGGCCTTCAAGCCCACCAGCTCACCTTTTGGCACATGGACACACTCTGTTTCTGTGCACTTAAGATTTCCCTTCTTAAAAGGCATCCAGCGTTCTTGGACTTTTTTGGCCTTCAAGAGTGCCTTCCAAGGGACTTTCTCAACCAGTCTCCTAAAATTTCAGCTGATTTAGAAAAGAGGAAAAAATATCTAAATTCCAGATAGTGTTGACATAAACCTGAATATCAATATTAAAAAAAAAAAATCCTGCCAGCATCTATTCAATCAGAATTTTTATCCTGTATGTGTTTTCAGTTAGGGCAATACAGTTATCCCATTTATTTTTCACCTCTTCGGCTATGAAACACCACAAAATTTGACATTTTTGTATAATTCAAATCAGAAAATATTTGATAAGGGAAATAAAAAAGCAAAATTAATTGGAATCATCAGATAAATCAGCTTGTTAACAACTAAACTATATTCCCCCTTTTCTGTCATTTTTCTAAGAAGAGTCATCATTAGGGGTGATAATAAACTATAACACAGCTGAAATTATTGCATTTTAAATTCACAGTTCATTGCAGACTGAATTCAGTTTTTGACAATATGAATCTTGAATAACACTGTTGGCTTTTTCCTGCTTTAAGGAAATAATCCTTTGTGATGCTTCCATTCCACTATTTTTTATTCTGTAGCTGATTCATTATCTCAAACTGATGGGGTTAGAAGACAAAAAACTTAACAATTATTTTAACTTCTTTAGCTGAGACGAGCTCTCTTCTTTAACAAAACCCCATCTTCCTTCTCAGAGGAAGATGCTGTTTTTACCCGACTGCAAGAAAAATGGCTTTTGGGGCTTCTGACAAGGCATGGCCACTCCTGTTAACTGGCAGAGGAGTCTAAAGGCCCTAATTTAACTTCTCCCCAGGTAAATCCATCCATCCTTTCTATTTTTCTTTTGAGGCTGGAGACTGCTGAAGTCTATTAGCAAAACTGCTGGAATCATCTCTTCTTATTATTGAATCAGGAACCACTGCAAAACTGAGCCCTTGGGTAATTTTTTTTTTTGTTCTGTTTTAAAACTACATGACAGAAACAAGCAGTCTTGCTGTGGCTTGGGACTTTCTGTTCTCTGACCTCTCCTATCATTTCTATTCCCCTGCATAAATACAGCCTGAGTGTGTTGCTGCCCAGCCTTCTCACCACTTGTTACTTATTCACAGAGAGTTAGGGAGAAACAAAGCAAGGGCTTTGGTCTTTTGGGAAGGTTTATTCATGCAGTGAATAACAGTTTCTAATTGGAGGCCACTGACTCAGCCACCCCTGCTGATGTTTCAAAGTCCCTCATCATCAATAGATGCACATAACAGTAATCTAAAGCACATTAAAATTCCTTACTTCTTCCACCTTGGCAGCAGAAGCTGCAAATATCCCTTACAGCACAGTTCTGTTACCTGGGTGATGCTGTCAAGGGGGAAAGCAAGACCAGCACGAGATCCCTTGCAGGCAGGAAGGGTGACACAGCTCCTGAGCCACAGCCAGCAGCACAGTCAGGGGGTGGGGATCCTCCACAGGCACAGGAACTCAGGACATGTGCTGGGTAACAGACTTCACACACAGATTGCTTGTGTCATTTTAGCTTTTTATTTTGGGGTACTGTTTTGAAATTGGCTCTATCAGATGGAGATCGGGCATTTCCCTGTGTCAGTATTCTTTTTTCTGCTCTCAGAAAATACTATTTCACATGACCTCTTGAGGCTGCTCAACCTAAAAATAACCATAACAAAGTTATTCTCATTTAGAATGCATAGTTTCTCTTAATGCCTACTTGACATGATTCAGTTTCATGTCCTGTCCTTTCTGTAAGCCATATATCTCCCCATTTTTAAAATGTTTCCTCAGCAGAGGTAACAAAGGAAAAGATAACATCTTTAGAAACTCCAGTCATTCAGGATTACTGTGATTTGCGCAGTGATAATAATTTAAAAAATCATTTGAAGTTAATAGAAGCAATATTTCCACAGCTGGGATAATTTGATGTAGCTCCTAGAAGTCCTTATTTACAATTTCTTTCTGAATGCTTATTGTTTATAATCGCTGAGTCTTTTCTTGAGCACCAGGTTGTTTTCACAAAATGAAAATAAATTCCATGACTTTGCTACAAAGATTAAAAGGATCTGTGCTAAAAAAGAGAACACGAATGTTACACATCCCTTTCCAAGAGAAATTAAATGAGAATTAGATTCATAACACCTCCCACAGATCCAGATGTAAGTTACTGTATTACTGTATTACTGATCATAAACCACTATCACCTATATGAACTTCCAACTGCAGCTGCTCTTCTATGACATTTTCAATCTTCAGTATTCATTGCCACCTTCTGTTCACTATATGTATTTTATTTTCCCTTCATCTTCTCAACAAATACATTAAAAAAGCCATAATACTTTTTTTTTTTTTGCTGCATAAGGTCTATTTTTTGCCTCCATCTTTTCAACACTGTGTCTTTTTATACACAAATAGAAAAAGCTTATTTTTACACTATCGTGCACTGGTCCTTCTTTTTTCTTAAAATAAGTATCCTGAGCAGAAAATCTTATTTGTCTCCTCTGTTCATAGCTAGTGCGGAAGACCTTGTTACAGATAGTCTGAAATTGGATGGATATCAACCCTCTGAGAAGATATCAACACACATCTTCTCAAACAGTCACTACTTTATCTGAAAACAACTATGACCTCCAAAAGTGTCAAAGAAATTAATAACTGTTTGACAGAAGCTGATAAAAATTGAAATTAGTGGTTTACTAACTGCTTTTAAACTTTGTGTTCTTGTATTCTTCTTCCTGCCCACAAGGTCTTACTGCAATATTAACCAAAGGGGCCAGCTTTCTTTTCAGGGAGCTGAATGAATTTCAAAAGATGTGCATTAAAATGGTTTAATCTCTTTAATCTTTACCTACCTTAATTTAAAAAGGTTATAAAGAAAGGATCTTAGGTAAAATAGGTGAATTAGACTGAGGGTAAGGGGTAAGAGCAAGGGCTTAGAGGAAGATAAAGGCATTATTATGCAACAGCAGGAAAAGGAGAATAAGAAGGAGGGAGGAGACTATCAGGCAAACTAATTTCAGTAGTTGAACTAATACAATCAATAAGGCTTCAAAGTTGTTTCAGGGTGTCTCAATACAGAGCTCAAATCTACCTCTTCATAAATAAACCCCCTAGACTCCATCTACTTTAGAAGACTGCACAGAAGCTAAGCAAAATATTTATTTAAAAATATTTACTTTAAAACTGTGTGCAACTAAATTTTTCTGCAAATATATTGAAATATGGAACATTATAGCCAAATGTGTTTCAGATATTCTTCCACGGGTGTTGTAAAATTACACTAAAGATATATATGACTGAATAATGTGATTTTAAATAATTATTTCTCGACTGCTGGTAAGTGATATAATCATAAATACTTCCTCACCAAAAAAAAACAAAAATTAAATAATCTTGTCTCTGATAAGCAATGACTTTCCAGACTTCAACAAATTATGTATTCAACTTGTTTCTTTCTAAATGAATGGCATATTTCAATGTGTTATCTCAGCATGCCAAAAGCAAGTTTAATAAACTGTGATCCTGAAATTTCTGAAGGATTTTTATGCCAGCAATTCTAGATAAATCTATAGCCTTTTTCATATGTACTACCTTCAGTTTATCTCAGCTGCCCTTGCAATAAAAATGTAGCAGAGAACATATTAAGGTTTTTAAAAAAAGGAAGTGCTATTCCAAATCAGATGAACACAGGTTTTAAAATAACTGTCTGTTAGGAATGGGCATGGACATTTTCTCTGTATCCAAATAAAATTTTGCTTTGCTTTTTGAAGAGATCTGCAGTACACTTATATTTCTCCACTCCCTACTCAGCAGTTTTTAATCAGTCACAGAAAGTTTTCATGGCAGCAAATGTCTTTCTGTGTAAGAATCTGGGATTACAACATGGAAGGGGGTTGGATAAAGACAAGTTTTAATTACCCAAAAGAGTAGCAACTCTTCTTCCTTACCTGAGACATGGAGAGCAATAGTTAGAAGAGAAAGAATACTCAAACACCCACAGGACATGGAAGTCCTGAAGGGAAGAGAGACTTTTATGCTCAGGGGATGTTCCTTTTGGGAGAGTAAAGCTTTTATTTTTTTTTTTTTTTGGAGGGGGGAGAGCAAAGCTTTTTTTGCTATTAATGTCAACTGAACCATCTACCTGATAAGAGAGAGACCAGTGGAAGTCAAAATGGTTTGAGAAAAATATAAGAGAGAGCAAGGAAGAGGAACTTCTAAAAGGGAATTAAGGTAGCCAAGTTTAAAACACAGTAGCAACTGAATTTTTTTCTAAAGTAAGTGGGAAGTAGGACAGAATAAGAATTAATGGAACTGGATCTGAGGCATATAGTTCCTCTGCCTCTTGCAGTGATATAATTTTATCCTAAAAAGCTTTCAGGAACTTCAGCAAAACATTATTTTCTACAACTGTAGAAGATGAACCTTTGACAGAACTTGCTGGCTGCTTCCAGGCACAAAAAACTGCTGGATTTTGAGATGGAAAACCAAAAGGTCTGTTCTCAACTTACTAAATATTAAGGATGTTTCTACAGATGAATAGTTTTGATTCAAAATTAGTAAGTTATATACAACACTCTTTACAATGGAATGGAAGAAAATGAAGAATTTCTATTTAATAACAGAATAGACAGAAGGAAGAAACCCAGAAGAATTCAACTGATATGAAACATAAATATTCCATTTACTAATAAATTTCCACTAATAATTTCATGGCCCATTGGGTACCCCTTCGCTATTAGTACAATTCCTTTAATAATTTCCCATGCAGAGAATTAAGGATTCTCTTCCAAGTATTTTCCTTCTGTGATTCATGCAGAAATATGTTTTCATATTTTAGTAAAAGGTATCCCAGTGTCATGTAATGGTGTCATGGTTGTTTGGCTTTTGTTCATTTTAGCAGCATTTAATTTATATTTATAACACAAACCAAGACATTCCTCTTCTGCAATGCTATTTTAAAACTTTAGTTCGGGATTTTTTGCTTTTTGAGATGTTTTCCCCCCACAGCTTTCAGGGCAACAACAAGTCATCTCTCCTGGTAAATTCCTACTCTCTTTTGAAAAGTAGATAAACAATAAGGGAGAAATTTAAATATTTCACTCTGCCTAAGCCTCAGACAGATTTATTGTTTTGATTTCAGTATATTTGTCATGCCTTGGAGCATAAAAACATGATGCTCTTCCTATTTTGTGGGTAAGGTGAGTTTGTGAATGGAGATCTAATCAGAGAAAACAAAATCATGTTAACAGTATAGAAAACAATAACACCTTACTAATATCAGCAACTTAAAGTACAGCAAGAAAAAATATAAGACAGACCATATCAATGGGTATCATTTTCTCTATTACAGGTAAGCAGTTTGTTCCTGTTAAGTCCAAGATTACTCAGAGATTCTTCTGGTTTAGTCACCTTTCAGTCAGACTAATACAAATGATACTGTGGTGTATGAGTGTATGATCATCACAAAAAAAAGAAAAAAATCCAGAAAAACAGAAAGAAAAAAAAAGAAGGAAAAAAACACCCCAATAAACTAAACCCTAAAGCTAACACAATATTTGTCCTCAAAGAGAAGTAAATAAGACCTTTTATGGGTACACACCAGCTGGCTTTTGCAAGATTGTCCTATTCTCTATTCTCTTGTTCCCATTCCACATTGCCATAGCTTTAAATATGCTTGGAAATTGGCATTAATCTGCAAATTGAGATCTGTTGATTGTTGGATTATATAAACTGCAGGACAATTATAATCCACAGAAAAAGCATGTTTTAATGAGAGCCTCTTTAAATCGTTGGAAACAGAAAATATGCAAAGGTAGGATCTCTAATTGCAGGATTTATTTGCCAAAAGAAAAACACGCCTGTGGGAAAGATTCTTTTCATTTTAAGCACTTGGTAGAATAACGAATCAACTACATCTCTTTAAATTGCTAGGACAATTTGCTGTACAAAGTTTGTCTTTCCAAGTGAATTCTATATAGTTTTCCCTTACAGAAAATGATCGCATACAACCATTTTTATTAAATGCCTTTTATAAAACTCACCAAGCCCATATTCAACTCTGGATAGTTTCAATTTTTTTTAAATAATGGTACTGAATAAATAATAAATGAAAGGAAGTAGCTTCTTATTCTTCATGTCCTCTTGATGCAGATCATCTTGCACAAGGCAGGACATTTTTTCTTGGCCATATTTTCTGCCACATGCTAAGATAATTCTTTCAGTCTCATTCCAAAAACAAGAGCTTGACACCTTTGAATGAGTTTTTGAAAAACACTTGTCTCTGCTTCTGCATCACTTTTGGGTTCACTTCAGACAATAAAACACAGCAGCTTAGAGGTTTGAGGCTAAATTATTCATTTACCTCAGAGCATAGTTAATTGTTTGATTTCACTGGAGTTTTAGAACCTCTAAATATCTGACTCCAAAAGTAGAGACGTTATAGAAACAAATTCTGTGTGGACTGGTTTGGGGGGTTTTATGTTTTTTTTTTTGTTGTTGTTACATTCAACATGACTTATGAAAGGATGCAGTCTAAATTTGATTTCTCAACATGATTTCACCAAGCTGGCATTAAATGAGAAGGATGTCACTGATTTTTCTTAACAGCCTGTTTCATCCAAGCGATAAAATCCTGCAATTTCCAGCCTCCTTAGCTGCTCAGCTTGTACTCAACTGCATTTTCAGGCTGGCCTAAGCCTGAGAACTTGGAAAATCATGATTTTTATGAAAAACATCAGAAATTCACTTTTTCATTCCCGATCCATGGCACCTCATACATCAGGACTCTGTTTATTAGAGGTTGTGAGATTCATGGATATAAAATTCGCCCCCATCTTTATTGCTTTGCAAGACACTTTTTATTTATTTTCATCAGACTACAGTATTACACGTCTTATTGTGCCTCCAGTAATTCAGACACTTGGAGAGAGTACACAAAATCTGTTTCTCACACTGTGTGACAAACCCTGTGTGTTTGTCATGCCTGGTGTCTATATTTAATTGTAGCTGGCAGTGTGTGGGTAGTCCCCAACAGCTCCGAGTAGGAAGGCAGAAATGGCAGTGACAAAACCTGTGGGATCAATACTGAGCCACAAAGATGCCTCTGGGTTTCCTTGCCCTCTTTACAGCTATCTCCTGGAGCTGGTGTGACCCTGATCATCTGCTCCTCACTCCAGCCCCAAGTAGAAGAGCCAGCTGTGGGTGTTTCCAGCTGATCAAGCGTACCTTGACATGATCACCATGTTTTGTTCGTGATGGTATTAAACTGCAAAGCAAACAAAAATAAAAATACAGCCATAAAGCAATACCTGTTTCTTTGTGGAAATCTAGGAGATAGAGCTTTAGCAAATATGTTAATGCCTTTAAAGCCCAAAAGATCTGGGACATGCTTCCAGAGACCTGCCACATTTATTGCCACCACCACATGTAGCACATGTGTCCACACAATCCCATATTCCTAGATCAGCTCCAGCCTCAGCTACTCTCCCATCACCTTGTCTTGAGGAAGGAAACTAGATCTTGAAGCCAACAGGATTGCTTAATAGAAAGCATATAATGTAAAGGTATATGCAAAATTGTGGTAAGCCAGAAAGGGTATTGCTCCCTTGGTCTCTAGTGTGCTGCTTAGACAGTTCATCAACTTCAAGTCATTTCTGATTGGGATAGTGCAATCTTTAGTGGAAGCTATGTACCAATCACAATAGTGCACATTCACAACAGTAAATAACAACTGAAATTACCATTAAGATTATTTTAATTAAGTTTTGTGCAACAGAGTAATAATCTTCAACATAAAATTATCAAATTTTTTTTAAATTTCTCTTTTGTGTCCACTTCTCTAAATGACAGCATAATTTGTTAACAGCTTTTAAAAAGTTCTTGATAACCATGTTCTGTTTTTTCTTTAAGTAAACTGTTAAGTAGTCACAGACAAATAATCCATTTCAACAGGAGTCATCTATATAAAATTATAATTTTTTAAAATTACACAGCAGAAGTGCAACTGGGTTTTTAAAGTGAGACTAAATCTTGGAAACTCACAAGCTGATGATTTTTTACTACATTTAAGACGTCCATGTTTTTAGCTATTAACTGTAATTTTGTCTATTCATTAATGTAGAAGCAACTATTTTCTGCCTGCCTGGAACCTTTCTCATTGCTATCAAACCCATTCTTACATTAAGACATTTTCCAAACAAAAGATATGAGGCCAAGTTCAGAATGCAGATGAAATAATCTCTTCCAGATCTGAAATCACTCTTTTGTGCATGTATTAGTAGAGGAACATTACTTTTTTATTACTGTCACGCATTGCTCATTTCAGTCCTCCATTATCCTTCGTCTATAGACTCTTATCTTACTGCCTTCTCCCCTTCAATAGCTGCCAATCATCCTATTTTATATGGAGCCTAGATGGTCTTAAATGCCATAATTAGTACAACTAGTCACTGAGTACCTCAACTGAAAGATTCAAGTGCATTTAGCTGTAATATCTTAATTTGCCTTTCTTTTTGTTTTTTTTTTCTTTTTGTTTTTTTTTTTTTTTTTGTGGGTTTCACCGAATCTGAAGAAAGCTGCATTTAATGGTCGTGGATGTCTTTGCAAAGCGCCTTCCATATTTACAAAGGCTTCTTAAGGTCAGCTTTGCACCTGCTGTTGAATGACTTTTGGTGACTTTGCACAACTCCATGGCACGCCATGATTCATTTGTTACAAGATGGGCCAGTATGTCTCAGGAAAAGGGATGAAATTATTGTGTGTGTACATATGCCTTTGAATGTCTTTTCTTCATAGTGGTTCTTAAACCTGGTGATCAAATGTCTAAAAACTGGATTATGACCATTATATTCAAAGAGAGTAGAAATACCTGTTTTCACACAAAACAGTACTCCCCACAATTTTTCTTCGATACCTTCTCGTCAGAGACCTCAAAGATGCACTTGGACTTCTTTTCACCTTAAAAGAAATAACATCTTTTAAATGTTCAGTCAGGAAGAGCCTGTAAGAATAAAATAATAGCAGCATGACTATTACCAGTGATTAGGCAGCTCTCTTGGGAAAAAAGCAAGCCCCATTTTCTATCCTTTCAAACTCTGTTTCTGTCCTTGTGTCACTCAGTTATTAGCTAATATGCAGTCTTTGGAGTAACGACACACCTAAAGCATCTCCAGTGAATGGTTTACTGCTTCTTGCCTCGAACTTGAGAGTTTCACACCTCTCAGGCAATGACAAAACAAAAAAAAAATGGGGTATCCCACATCCTGTGTCGAAGAGAGATAAAAATATTTCAAGTCTTTTCTTAAAATGAATTGATGTGGACTTTCTACCAAAGTTTTACTGAAGGAGGATACAACTCCATGGCACCAAGGTTCACCTACTTATTCCCAACACCAAAGGATTTTCTCATGGCTGGTTTTCCCTACTCTATTTTTCACATCCAACACAATGTGTAAGTACTCACAATAGGATTTAGATTTCACTTTGTGAAAGGTCTGTGCTGCCTTTTCCTAAGAATGAACAAAGGTCTCATGCAGTAACTCTGGTTAAAGGACTTTCTCCTAGAAAGATTAGTAAGCATGTTCTAAACCTTTCCCAGTGTTTTGGTTTTTTTACAGGTGAGACCACAATTTAGTCTTGCTGAGGTGGACTTACATGCTACTGCAAAAGGTAATGAATGAATCCAGAATACAGCCCAATGAAGAGTCATAATGAGCACTGACCAGATGGTGTTTTAACTTATTACATCAAATCATGTGACATTAGATATCACAGAGAGCAGACAATGGATGCAAACGCACACAGAAATATAAATATATCCTTCTTTGGGACCAATGTCTTAAATCTGCCCATAGTAGCCCCCATAGGCTTTTAATTCAACTTTTTCAACACACCACAATTAAGCCTGGCTATGTATCATCTGAGAAAAAAACCCACCATGGTCAATTGTTTAAGATTGCAGCTTCTGTTCCAGCATTAAAAAGAGAACAGCATTTGTGAATGACAGAAAGCTTTTAACACTGTTGAGAACACAGTGTACTAAACACTAGATGTAAAGAAGAGAACAAGAGAACCTGGGTTTTTTTGTGGGTTTTTTTTTAACAGAATTGTTCATAATGGGTTTTTATAGCACTAATGCACTTACAGGATTTCAGGCAATGTGGGTGAACCTGGATGCCCCCAGCTAACAGTCATCAGCAGCCTCGCCAGCTCAGCACCCTGTCTGCCTCAGAACCAGTGCTGCAGGACCACTGCTGGCTTTTCACAACCAAAAGTAACTCCCTAAACTCCCCGAGTCTGAGTTGCCTTGTTCAAAGCCCACATGAACTAGTAAGGATGCTCACAGAGCTTGAAGTAAAAATACACTTTGCTTTTCCAAAAGATCTTCCAAGAGGGAAATGCAAAATGTTTTTTTCACTTGGACTTTCAAGATATGTTTCTCTTAGAAAGAAAATAGTAAAGAAATTCTTGTTTCTTATCACACATCCAGTGTTCAACAAATCCTATAAAATCTACGATCTTCTGACAGCTTTAATAACTAAGTAAGAAGAAATCACATCCTACATCAAACATCAATGCATACACACAGTAGCTACAGGTCTCTAATGAAATGTTACAATATTAGCAATATTTTTTAGAAATGAGGAAAATAAGAAGATATAAATCTATATACTGAGTCACAATATTGTCCAATTGCCCATATCAAATTTTTTGATATCTGCATATTTACTTCCCTCCTGTCTTTGGCAAGCCTTTTTATAATTTTCATGCATGAGTCTATTATACCTCTGCTCCATTTTGCATGTCTACATTCATCCACGAGCCTTTCCACAAGCCCTGCATTCTCTTCACTGCTGAAGTTGATCTGCAAAAGTCACTAGAATATTTCTTGTTTCACCACCTTATTCTTCCACCTCACCCTTGTACTTTTGTTTTACAGTTATTCTTAATTGAGGGAATGATCAAGCCTAATTTTGTATATGATAACAGAGCACTTTAGATTGTAGTGAAAAACCTGCATATAAGTCTATAAATGCCGATAGTCAGAACTGACCAACCAGCTGCTATTAGAGTTTTGTTCCAGAGATGTACCTGGAAAATCAATATGTACTTGGATAAGGGATTGACAAGGAGTCTGATCTGAAACCCACTAAGCCTATGGGAAGACTCCTACTGATTTTAAAAGTTTTGAAATATGTCCTTCATATATTCAGTCAGTTTTTAAAGCATATTCTGAGGAAATTGCCATTTTACTATTACAGAAACCTAAAATTTCTCCACATAAAATAAGCTACAACTCATAAATCATTTTTAAAGCTTCAGAAACTGTACTCAGTAGGAGAAAGGCTAGGAAAAAATTAAAAAGAACAAATCTGTGCTAGCAAATTCATGCTTCTTTGAGGGCTGATGATAAAACTAAAACAAAGCAAGTAACTTGTATCAAAGGAAGATAGAAAATAAATTAATTTGAATTAAATTGAATTAATGCAAGGATAACGCTAAAAATCACTAAAAGTAAATTTTTAGAAGAAGAAGCCCACAGTCCCAAACTATAGTCATAACACAGCATGAAAAATCAAAAAATCAACTGAACATCATCCAGATCTTTGAGAATTTGATAGCCAAGAGATATGACAGATGGCTGAATAGCAAACATAAAGGCATCTTTCTTCTTTTGTGAAGCAAAGTTTTTTCCAAAATTTTGCAAAGTGTAATGGTTTAATTTGCTGAATTAGTTTACCTCCTACATTTGGTACATTCATTGCAAAGAAGAAAGGAAAGTTTGCCAATTCCAGAGCATTCAGATATTTTAAAACAAGAGCCAGAATCTCACAGATTTTATTCCAACTCTGTAAATGGAGAAGCTGAGGAACAGATGGATTGAGAGGGCTTCTTGTGCACTGAGAAACTCCTCTTGAAATCAGTCACTGGTGAACACAGAGGTGGTGAAAACAAGATTTCATAGCAAAGCTGAAGCTGACTACTGGAATTAGAAACGAGATGTAACACTTCCATCACTCTCATGCTTCACAATCCAGGTAAAAGCAAATCTCTTTTCTCAAAATGAGAATCTGACATCTTCTCAGAGATTCTCTGTTAACCAGTGCATTAAGTTTTACATCCCAGAAGAAGACACAGCAAGCTGTTTCTTAAAACTAAGAATTTTATCACTTGCCTTTGCCCTAGAAACATGAGATGGACCCAGTTTTGAAAAGGGAGGGATAAATGAATTGCACTTTATAGACATTTATATGAAATAAGATGTGGTTTATTGGAGGACACCTGGTGGTTGCTGGCATTTTTGGAAGGACTTTCACAGACCTGGCACATCCCTTCTCAGCTGCTCAAGTTTTTGCCATTTCCTATGATTTTGTTCTTTTCACCAATGGTGTCAAGAATAAAGAAATCTGTATACCTGGAACCATAACTACAGTGTCTTAGCTCCCCATGCAGCCAACACTGTGGGATGTCAAACACATAAATCAGCTATGCTATTTAGGCACTTTAAAATGTATCAATTCAATTTCTATTTACATTTGAAATTATCTAAATAAAATGTTTCATGCTGAGTTCGGTTAAGGATTTTTCTGTAGGAGAGTTTAGAATTTTTTTCTATATGTTAGAAATAGCAAGTAAGTCTTAGATTATTTATTTTTAACCACAGATAGATTGTTTTCAGAAACTCATGCTTGAGCAAGTGAATTATCCCACAGCTTTCAGACACGGGCTGCAGGCTAGAATAAATACATCCCTGAAGGTCTACTCCACTGTTTACTGAAGAATCTTAGAAGTACCATTTGCATTTGAAAAACAACATTAAATAAATACAACCAGGAAAGGTGAACCAAGGTGCATATTTCATAATAAAAAGCCATTTTATTCTCAAATTTATTTAATTTTTAAAAATTTGAAATCAAATATGGTAGTATTTCCATAACTCAAAAAGAAAGAAGTATCAATTTTTCAGTAAGAAAAATTCTTTTCTATAAACAGTTTTGAACTAAACTAACTGGCATTTTGGAACTAAATTTTCATGCTTTAGTATATACATATCTTGGACTTCACTCTAACTTAATCAAGCAATTTATAGTCATGCCAGATCTAGCACTAACAAAAATGTAAATTACATGACAACTTAATAGCTCTGCTACAGAAGAAAACTTTTAACCCTTCTAGACTCCTGCTTAGCATCATAATCTTTTTGTATACTCACAACAAGTAATTTTTTCTACCCTGAGAAATTTCTTTTCCTGAGTTAACATTATTATTTTTTTAAAATGTCTGTACTGAATAAGCTTATAAGTGAACGTCACAAATAGTGCAACATCTTTTAGCTCAGTATGGAGTGCTGAGGGAGTATCACTGAGCTTCTCTGTTCTGCTCTACTTGATGGGAAATGTGATAGAGAGAAAGCATAAGGTCTGTACCCTCTGGCTCCTTCCTTCACCTTGAAGTGGTGAGTGCAAGCCTGAAGAATACCTTTCTGTCCAGGGAGACCTGAGTGCCAAGTTTTAGAGATGCCAAAACGAACTGAAAATACTGAAGACTTCAGGGGATCGTGGAGAAAAAGAAACTTATGATATTTAGGACAAGTTCATGTGCAAGCACTGAAGTTTATCTGTAATTTGAAAATGTAAACAAAGGGGAACTCATGAACAAATACCAATTCTGACAGAGCTGTTCCAGTGCAAACCTGTCCTCTCTACATCCATACCAATGTAAATATAAATAACTCAGGCTGGGAGTTTCAGGCACCACACTGATCCTAATCAGATTTTGCAGTGGGCATTTTGGAGTTATGAGGCCTACAGACAGATCTGGAGTTGGAGTGGTATTGAGTACAAAATAAAGGTGGAGATCTGAGTGTATGGTATTCTGCTTAGCTCAAGATAAAATAATAAGCATCAGGGAAAAAGTGTCTAGAGGAACTAACAGCGAAGGCAACTGAAACAAGTGTACAGAAGACCAACAGGCTCTAGAAATAAATGAATGCCGATTTTGCTACAAGACATTGCCTCCTCCTCCATGGAGGAGGTAAAGGACTATGGAAAATGCTTTGCTACACTTTATAATAGCATAATACATTGGCAATAAAATTCATAATTCACATTCATGCCAAGATTAGTTATATTCCATAGCAGGGGAAAGGACGAAAGCTGACAAACCACTGTTTGCAAATATCACAGTATGTATCAGAGATAAAAAAGCATTTCAAAAGTCTTCTAAGAACTTATCTGAATATGCATTTTACATAGTAATTTAGGCAGAAACTAGTGCTGACTTTCCACATTCAGCTTTAAAAAAGAACTGGACTACATATTACTAATAAGGAAATTTAGTTTGGATCAGGTAAATTAGCCACAAATTTAAAATACATTTATTAAACAGAATTAAGTCTCTAAGTGTTCATTTTCATTCAAAATTAAAGTGACATCAATATGGTACGACATTCTTTTCAAAGTGAATTAAGCAAATCCCAATTTAGGCTGTCTTAGTCCTAAGAAAAAGAAATCCCTGTAGGTGTTTACTCTTATCTAAACAGTCATTTTCACAAGTCCCTTTCTTAATGTTATGCAGTTTATTCTCTGGGCTTCTTTGAATTAACCCAGAAAGAATTTTAATAACGTATGAAAAATCTCAAGTCAGATCCAATATTCTTTATACAGGGCAAACTGCCAGAAACTTAATAAATCACAAGGAATATTTGACTTGTGATATTTGTTTCCCAGGGGATAACAAATTAGCAACAACTACACCTCAGAATGACAAATAAAAGAAAGGTTATTAACTAACAAAGAAGCGTACTGAGTTAAAAACAGAAGCTTTAAGTTTATGCAGCAGTTCTGGCAAATATCTGTTTATACATTATCAGTTAAAATCAGGTGCAACGCACCCATTTTTTCTATTGTGAGATGTTCTACACTGATCCTTCATCTGAATTTGCTCTATGGTATTATGCTTGGAGATTAATGTATCTTTCACTTCAATATCAGCTACATATTTTTGTTCACTGCAATTTCTTGTAAAAAAACAGATTAACTTATCTCCCTAGAGAATTTTATCTTACTTTTATTTACTGCTTTCTTTTGATTAGAGCATTTTAATAGGCTCATCTAATACACAAAACTATCCAATTGACCTCTTCAAAGAAAATTTGATTTTTATTTCTTTTACATTATTGCAGAACTAAAATGCCTGTTTACAGCACTTTATGTGAGATCAGAATCAGAATGACTTATAAATAAAGAAGCAGTGCTGTTGTAAGTCAAAAGGGTTGAATGAACAGCAAACATACTCAGAAATGTGTCCCTCAAAACAGAATTGAGAGAAAACTTTCCAACTTCTCTTGTAAATAAATTTAACATCAGTTACATTTCCTTTGTGTGTCATCAATAAATAGCGAACAGAGCAAAGAGCATCACTGCCAAACATCACAAATTCATGATCTAGTCTGGTCTCACACTGCTTGATCAACTTCCTATCAAAAATAGTTACATTAAATAGTAATCCATATTTTTGAAGCAAAATTCCTTGGGTAATTTCCTCCTGGAATTCTTTACAATTCTAATGTACATCCATTTTTAAAAGCTACAGATACTTGCAGACTTTCAGTAAACTCAATATGCAGAGAGATAGTTTGAAAACTCCAATGTGTCCTCCTCAGGCATCCCACAGTGGCTTCTAAACTCCCTTTACAGTTATAAAATTCACATATAATTTTTCATTTTCCCTTTGAAATGCACTCACACAAATAATGACTTCTAAATTTCTCAGTATTTCTTCTCAAATGGGGGGAAACAAAATTTATTCAATAAATTTATTTTGCAGAACTTCTGCTTATAAATATTCCCTGGATTTTCTCACATCACTCAGTGAAATGCAGTGAGTGCTTTGTTGTAACTCTAGAATTTTCTTCAGAGAAATTGCTTAGGGAGTTGTTTTCCAGTCTACATTTTATTAACCATGTGTTCATGTATATAGAAAATGCTTCTGTATGTAAGTGTTTCATTTTGGCACACAACTCAAAAAAATTCTGTTTAAAGTATGTCCTTTTTTCTTGTTTGGAGTCTCTTCATATTTTAATAATTTATTGATACAATTACAACGGTTCTGAAAATGTAACTTTTTTTCCCAAGGCAAAATATGAGCTTATTTATATCCTCACTGTCACAGGGAAAAAAAAATTCTAATACAACAGAAAAGATAGATATAGAGTCATGGAATCGTAGAATCATAGAGTAGTTTGGGTTGAAAGGATTTTCAAGATCTAGTTCCAACCTCCCTGTTACAGTCAGGTACTTCCACTACTGGTTCTCAGAGCCCCATCCAGTCTGGTCTTGAGCATTTCCAGGGATGAGGCATCCACAGCTTCTCTGGGCAACCTGTTCAAATGCCTCATCACACCCACAGTATAAAATTTCTTCCTAATATCTAACCTAAACCTACTTTCTTTGAGTTTAAAGCCACTCCCTCCTGTTATGTGCTATAATGCCACTATATGCCCTCATCAAAAGCCCCTTCCCAGCTCTCCTGTAAGCCCCCTTCTAAGTTCTCCAAGAAGCCTTCTCTTTTCCAAGCTGAACAACCCCAGCTCTCTCAGTCTGTCTTCATAGGAGACAATTGTAAAATTGAAAAAATTTAATATTTCCTCCCAGCAAAAGACACTGGATTCATGTCTATTGGATTTCGGTGAGCAAATTTCTAATGCGAAATTCAGATTTTCTGGGTTTCACTGAACTCTATCATGAGGAGTGAAGCAGTACTTCAGCAATTCAGTAACATCAGTATCATCTCTGCTGGTATGAGAAGGATCAAAAAATCATTAGCACTTTAATAATTAAAGGCCTTTTAATCCTATCTCTCTTGACATATCTGCAGTAGCATGTATCAGCTCTAGAAGTTAAGCCACGGTATTTTAACAACCTGCCAGCTGGAAGTTTTCAGAACTATCTGGTACTCAGATCTGCCTTATCTTTGGAGAGGAAAGCTTTTTGCCTTGTTACATTCTCCTCTTGCAAATTCTTCATTGCAAAACCCACAAAAACATATTGCTAAATTGTTTGGCTGAGAAAGGTACGCTCAGATTTTTCCCTCTCAGGTTTATTTTTTTCATAACATCATATTTTTACTTAGATCTTTAGAAATGCATGTTTTCTCACCCATGATTTCATGGTATTAATAAAAGGAACCATGTAATTTAAACTGAAACATTTTGTTTCATTGAAGTGCCAGCTGTTCTTACATATATAATAATTGCAAATTTCCTAGGCAACCTGCATAACTATGCAAGACATGAGAAATCCTCTGGCTCTGACAGCTTGCACATAATCACTTTCTTCTTTAGGCATGAGCAGCAGAGATCCTTCCATCTGTGTGGTACCCTGCCCTCATTTCAGCTTCGGTGCACAAGACTGATGCTGGCCTTAGGAGCTGTGCCTTTGGATTGCTCTTGCAGGCAAAGGTGGGACATGCATGCCTCCCATGGACAGCTGAGAGTGGCTTTGCCTCTGTTGCCCCCTGAGGAAACCTGAGACAGTGATCCCAAGCGGACTCAATACAACCCAGCTTCCACTCCAATGAATTACGATGAGCCCATCATACCTGTCTCTTACTTCAGTGGTTTGTTCTGTATGGAGAAATTATCTTGGAAGTTTTCTTTTCCAGATTAAGCCCTTCCCAGGTCCATTCTGGGGAAACTACTGGTGAGAAAACCAACTAGCAAGTTTGTTTGTATAACCTTAAATTACATGTTTCTTTCTGCTAACTGACAGTACCATGATGCAATATTTTTTGTGTTGATGAGATTAGTCGACAAGTGATATCCCTCTGATTTTTAGCCCTATATGTAAGCACCAACAAGTCAATTCAATTTGTTTTCATCTCATTTTTAACATTTTAAATTCTACTCCAAAAATAAATCCACCCTATAATCATGACGGTGGCAAAAACAAATAGCCACCCAAGCAAGCTGAGTCAAGTTGAATTAAAGACCACACGAGTGATCTGGTGGAGATAGATTTGAGTAGTGGCCGATTTACAGTACCCTGGTACCTATTTTAACTACAAAACATCTGGGTCTTCAGTGTGGCATTGACTTACAAAGTGTCTTACCTTTTGAGTTTCACGGTTATAACCATTTTTAAGTAGGAATGTAGCACATTTACGTATTTAGAATTTTTCCAGAAGAAAAAGTAGCATCCCAATATTTTCAGTGTTATATTTAAAAAAACAAGAGATAAGTATGGAAAACAAACTCCAGGATAGGCAGTTATGTTTGCCTTTAGCATTCATTTACCATAGTCAAGATAAATTCAACATAAATCAAAATTAGCAACTTACAGTACTGAATTACATCAATCTAAGATGAACTACCCTGTAGAACAGAGATTAAATTCAACTACTCTTGAGAAATCATAAATTCATCTAGATTCCATATTTTATTGAGAAAAAAATTCAGGAAAGTTTTGAAATCCTGGAGAAAAATTTTAGAGGTTGAATTATATCGGAAATGTTCTCACAAGTCTGTGAATTGGTTTTCTTTTCAGCCCAGGACTTTGAAATATGTTAATCATATTGCTCTGTCATATTCCACTCCCTTTGCCTGTTTGGAGGCCTCATTTTGGCTTTGGTAAGGTTTTACATTTGTCCTTGAGTAGACTAGTAAATTTATAAATAAAAAGCATGAAAGGATTAAGAGAAACTTAACTATTGCCTCCATCAAACCAGTATCCCAAGAACACTCATGGTGTGGATCATGGATAAAAGTGCCCAAGTAAGGAACAAGGAACAGGCAGAAAACATTGCAGCCAACAGTGCCAAGACTTAACAGAAATAAAAAGTCCTACATCAAAGTATAAATAAATGTTTGAGCAAGAAATACTTGTCAGGAGATAGAAATTATCATAATGGATAAAAATGAAAAAAAACCAAAACCCTTCTGGCATAAAAGCTGAATAAAGAAATGAGTCAATGTAATTACAGTTATAATACCTATAATTCAGCATGAAATATCATCTGAAAAACATAAGCCTAGAGAAAAAAAATTACCAGGATAAATTTTTTTCTAGTGTTCTGGATAAGTTATTTGGTAAATGTAAAATCTGGATAGCAAAACTAAAACAATAAAGAGTCATTTTATCACTACCTGGAGGTCATTTTTGGCATGCCTCTAACTTTGGTCCATCTCAGAAATCCATAAAAACCAGCACAAAAAAAATCAAGCAGGTTAAAAGTGGGTTTGAATTAATTTATTAGCACGTCATATACTACTTTAACATTGTTTCATTACTGGAGATTTATGATCGTTTAGGTGGGTACAGAAAAATTGAAGATCTTCAGCCTCAATACCTCTGTTCTGGTACTGAGCTACAGTTCAGCTGTTTAAGGTGTTTCTTAGCAGCTGTTTCTTACTAGCTCTTGTCTTTGCTATGTTTAGCCCCTGAGAGTTTGCCAATCATTGTTCAACAATCTTTTGGTTCCCCAATCAGGTAAATTTTTTAAGAGCAAATAATCATAGAATCATAGAATCATAGAATCATAGAATCATAGGATATGCTGAATAGGAAGGGACCCATCAGGTACATTAAGTCCAACTCCCTGCCCTGTGCAGGATATCCCCAAGGGTCACACCATGTGTCTGAGAGCATTGTCCAAATGCTTCTTGAATTCTGTTCAGTTTGGTGCTGTGACCACTTCCCTGGGGAGCCTGTTCCAGTGCCCAACCACCCTCTGGGTGAAAATCCTTTCCTGATATCCAGCCTAAACCTCCTGACTCATCGTCATGCCATTTCCCTGAGTCCTGTCACTGGTCACGAGAGCAAAGAGATCAACATAAAAGATGGCAGAGTAGTTTCTGTATGAGATACTTGGAACTGCTCATTATAAACCTCAGTATTTTCAATATAGTCTCAGTATTCTGGTTCAAAAGCATTTCCCATTTTCAAAAAGCATTCTCCCCTAGCTTCTTAGTGAAAGTTCAGAAGACTCTACAGAGCCTACAGAGAATATTCTTCTGAAGCAAAGAAGACATTCAACTGCAAATATAGGTGTTCCTGTGATTTTCAATTATCTCCACAGTACATCAAAACCATGATTTCCATCAGCTTACCTATATCCTTGTCTCCACATTTGCATCTGCCCATCTGACAGTGAGGTAAGGAGTACAAGATGTTTTAAATCCTGCATTTCTAAAGAAGTTTCCTCAGAAAACTGACCGATTTCTAACAGCTACCTTCTAATTCTTACCTCAGAATTCTCATCTACTGGATGAAGGGTAAGCCACATGTGAGAGATGATATCAGACTAAACAATGAAGGTCCACAGCGTGCCAACAGAAGACTTCAGTGTTACCCAAAATATTTCTCCAGCCACCCCAATGCTCAGAAATGTCAAAGTTCATACATATATGGCAGAAATGCCTGCAGAGGAGCCAAAAATTTCAACAAAATTATGCAGTTTTGAAGCGCTTTAAAAAAAAAAAAAGTATGGCAAAGTAAAAAAGTAAATTACTCATCAGCATTTGGAAGCATAAACACCAGAAGGAGCCCTGAAGGAGATATGTCTTATTGCATTTTAAACAAATATCAAGATAGGTAACTTGCATGATAAACACACTGCAATTGGATTTCAGTAGTTTATTAAATTAACAAAACCATATTTGTTTATCTCAATTGCCAAAATTGCATAAGTTGCCATGTTATTTTCTAGCACCATTTTAGTCTCAAACATGAATTACAGAG
Source organism: Rhabdornis inornatus (assembly GCA_013397075.1). Taxonomy (NCBI): domain Eukaryota; kingdom Metazoa; phylum Chordata; class Aves; order Passeriformes; family Rhabdornithidae; genus Rhabdornis; species Rhabdornis inornatus. Next base: position 816,583 of record VWZS01009492.1, read on the forward strand.
GTGAATTTCAGTTGTTTTTTCAAATGTTTTTGTACCACAGTCCAACATACAGAATATGTGCTCTGTAAGTTTTCTGAGCAGAATTAAGGTTATGCAAACACATCATTCACCATATTTTCTCCCATCATATGACAGATATATTATTACATTCACTTCTAGTACTAACAAAAATACTTACTTGGATTGCTTACAAAAAGCCATCAGATTTTAAATCATCAGATCTGTGTTCTAGGAACCCACTTACCTGCACCGCATCACTGCAGTACCTAAGTTACACGCAATTGTCATGTGTAGAAAGGAGCTTTAGCACACTTTTCCTCTACATGTCTCTCATATTAGGTCCTGGTTCACACTTCTGACCAGTAACCATATACCCCAGGAAGAGAGTTCCTGCTCCAACCTGCTCCAGCCTGCTCTGACCTATACTAAGGCAGTTCCTTCAGCCACAATTACAGTTGTGAAATTATTTAAATCCTATAGACCATCTTTGTAAAGGCATCTAAAAAAGCAGATATGCCTCCAGTGCTGTTTTTAAAGCATACTGACACACAACTCCATCAGGTAGTCAGCTGCCTCAGCTTTTCCAAATTAATCTTGCTCGAAACTATATTGCAAATTTTGCCTACCTGATCTCTTTGATCTCCCAACAAATACCTGGGACAGTTTCTGGGAGCAGGTCCAGTTTTCCAAATGCTGGTTCAGGGTACCTGTAGGACCATCTTTCACTTTTGGAGCTGTTAATTGAAGAGTTATACTGTAAGCTTTGTATGGGAGAAAACATTCTCAGCTTTTTATCCTTCTTTTTTTTCCTGTAAGTCCTATAAGTGTAGTAATAGCTTCTGCTAAAAGCAATTTGGAATTCACAGGCAGTTTCCATCAATGCAAGCTTCCCATGGATACTATTTATCTTCACTTGTTCAAAGCAAATTAAAAATATGCTGTGGAACAGAGCTAGCGTCTGCACATTCACTTATGCCCAGCACCCTGAGCTTTGGCATGATACGTTGAAATATGAATTCTTACACCAAGCCTTGGATCAATCAAAATATTGCCTACATGAACTCTTATTAGCAAAGCAGAGGGTATGGAAACAAAGAACTCTAAAAAGTAGATAACTCTTTTCAGCTGAAAGCAGCTGCTCAGGCTTCCTGAAACATAATATTTCAATTTATAGCAACAAAACCAAGACCACTTGAAAGTGCTCAGGGAGTTACAGAAAAATCTTCAAACAAAAAAGTCTTCAAAAAAAAATCATCAAACCCGAAAAGCCTCCCATGCTTGGAGAGACACTCATCCAGCTGGTTCCCTACTTGAGTTCCTTCTCCAGCAGATCTGTAGCCTAGTTTTTTGCAGTGCTTTCATGACCTCTCTCGTGCTTTGCACCAATCATGGCCTTGGTATTGGGTCTAACACAGCGGGTCTGACGCCGCCTGGGCAGGGCCCACTTTGAGGAACCCAGCTAAGAGGATGTCCTGCCTCCACAGCCTCTTGCAATGACATATCTTTCCTCAAAGCCCTCCATGCAAATCATCTCTACCATGGCATGAGCCATTCCTGGGTCTCACATCTACCCAGAAATGAGGTTACAATTCAAAAGTGAGTGTCAAAATGTTTTTGTTTCAATCAGAGATGAAGCCACTATCTAGGACATGGGAGGTCCACATTAGTCTGTGAAAACCCCTTTTTAGCCATACTAAACTCTCTCTCCTCCTCCTCTTAGTCATCTCTGTAAGCACCTAAGCTGCAGCCCTTCTGGAGGTTGCTGTGTTTGTTTTCACAAGAAATTCACTCTAAAAAACTGCCTCTGGAAAAGTTTTATTAGAGCAAAGTCACTGAAAAAGAATTTCAGTTTTGACAAAAGAATCTTTTCCAGTCACAAGTACAACTCTCACAGCTGCATCCTAGGGCATCATTGTATGCTAATTACTGGGATGTGGTGAGCTCTTGTTTGCTTTTTACCAAAATAAAAGCATAGGCAGGAACTTTTTCTGTCAGCTGCCAAAATTAGCAATAAGCTGGTTTTCAGTGAAGAAAGTTTCTGGCAAGCTGTCAACCAGAAAATTGAAAATCAGAAAGAGAGTATTTATCAGAAAGAGAACATTTATTTATTATTTTTCACACTTGTGAAAAACAAGTGTAGCATTGAGGTACATGCTTAATGGAAGGCTTGGTTTCACTACATACACCTCATCTGTGTAGAGTGGAAAGAAACAGGAACGTGTATCTGCTTGGGAGAAAAGGAAGGGATTAGCTGGCAAGGGGGAAGGTGCTGAGCGAATTTGCAGGAAGGTCTAAAGCATCCAGTTTAATTTGTTTATTAAGTTGAGAAATTCTGGATATAGCTCCCTGTCAAAACTCTTTTTTATCTCCCTTTTTTTGCATATCTACAAGGAAATTCACCTTACAATTGCTACACAAGTGTATTTGTCTCCACAGGGGACAATAAGAATGTTGAACTGGAAAAGATTTCATCAAAAACCACAAAAGTTTGTTATATTCATCATGTCAAATTGAAGTGTTGCTCTAGCAAAATCAGTCTTTCTACCACAGAGGCAGTGACTCTGCAGATGGAAATTCACCACATTTCTGAGCCCATCATACATACCAAACAACACATTTAACCTCCTAATTACTCACTGACTTTCAACACCAGGCATATTTTGAAGCATGACATCAGATAATAGTTTCCTAGAATTGGTAAATAGCAAGAGCAAGTGCTGAGGAAAACGAATGTGAAGAGCCTTCACACTGAGAGCACAGGACATGTTAGGAATATATGCAAGGTTTGCAAAAGACAATCCTGATGAAAAGAATCTAAGGCCACTTCAGGAAAAATTCCTTTATTCCCTATGAATCCTTCTTTAATGCCATAGAAACACAGAACCTCAGAATGGTTTGAGTTGGAAGGAACATTAAAGATCACCTAGGTCCAGTGGCTATGCCATTGGCAGGGACAACCTTCACTAGACCATGTTGCTGAGAGACCCATCCAACCTGGCCTTGAACACTACCAGAGATGGAGCATCCACAGCTTCTCTGGACAACATGTTCCAATGCCTCACCACCCCCACAGAGAACTTTTTCCCAATATCTAACATAAACCTCCTCTCTTTCAGTAGCCATTCCCCATGTCCTTGTCGAAACTCGCTCCTCAGCTCTCTAGTGGGCTCACTTTAGATACTGGAAGGCTGCCCCAGAGCCTTCTTTTTCCCAGGCTGAACAGCCCCAAGTCTCTCAGCCTGTCCTCATAGGAGAGGTGCTCCAGCCCTCTGATCACAGTCATGACCCTCCTCTGGAATCACTCCAACAGGTCCACATCCTTCTTATTCTGGGGACCCCAGAGCAGGATGCGGCACTCCAGGTGGGGGAGAGAGGTTAGAATCACTCTCCAGAGGGGAAGAATCACCTCCCTCAACCTGCTGACCCCTCTCCTTCTGATGCAGCCCTGGGTACAGTTGGCTTTCTGGGCTGCAAGTGCAGCCATAAGGCAAGGGAGGAACCATCCAGCAAATTAATGCCAGACTAACACCATAAAGCAGAAATTTCCTAAGCAGTGCATTCAGTTTGTAGTTTGGGTGCTATTTGTGGAAAACACCAACAGGAGAAAGACTGGTTATCTCACCCTGCTAATATATGTGCTCTTCTCTGACCTTGCAAATAATATTGTGATTCCTGAGAGGCTAGACTGAATGGTTTTCAAATATATCTTTTAAGAGACAGATATTATTGAGGTTTCCAAAGGCACATTGAGGATGGATTCCTCATCTCATAAGCTGGATGCCAGTATGTCAGGCCACCAGCAAGATGCCATTTTCCTCCAGAAAATAGGTAAAAAAGATTATGTTTTCCTATCATCTTTTTTCCACTCCATCCATCATAACATTTTTTGGAAAAGGAATCCATATTCAGATCAGCTCTATTAATAAACAAGGCAACTTTCCCCAGCTCCCTACTCGTTCCCTGATAAGTAGCAAATTTCCATTCCTGTCCTCCATTTGTTAAAGCAATGACTCAGAGGGTTCTTGCAAGTCTGAAACACCCAGGATGTGTGAAATATTCATATCAAATCAAGACACAAGACAGCTCACTAATTCATAAAAAGCTGCTAATATCGTAGTAATCCATAAACATTTTTCTCTTTCACAGATTTTGACCCCTGTTTCTGTTTGCAGGGGAGAGGAAATTCATTCCACAATGCTCATCTCATGAAGACATCTATCCCCAAGCAACCACTTTAAAAAACTTACTCTCTAGGCCCCGCCCAAGTTTTTTCCAAGCCTTTAAGAGCAACAAATGTAGGTGGTAGAGCTAAAATAAAACATATTTTGTGTTTTCTTCTGAAAGAAAAAAATGGAGTCTATCAAATACTGGATATACATCAACAGAAAAGGCATGCAAAGTCCATGGTCTCTTCCAAACTTTCCTATAGCATCTTCTGGCATGGCATATGCTCCCAAACAAGAGCAAACAGCCAAGACTCCTGTGGTGGGTTGACCCTGCCAGGAGAACACCAGGTGCCCACCAAAGCTGCTCTATCATTCTCCTCCTCCACTGGGAAGTGCAGATGAAATATAACAAAAGGCTTGTGGGTCAATATAAGGACAGAGACAGATCACTCATCAATTATTGGCATGGGCAAAATTACTTGACTTGGGGGAATTAATTATATTGCCAATCAAATCAGAGTAAGACAATGAGAAATTCTTGCTACAGAGCAACATAATGCTTGTCCAATTTTTTAAAGCCACATAAATATCACTCTATAAAACCCTTCTACCTTTTCCTATACAAATTAAGAAACAAACAAAAATGTTATACATGTTGCACAATGGTTGTATGAGGAAACTTACTCTGGTATATTACATATGCATCATATGTAGGATTCCAAATCTGGTTGCTTCTGTCTAGAGCTGGTATGAAGAGTTAAGCAGGTGAATTCATAAAAAGAGCTCTATATTGCTCATCTGATGCTAATGGGATTTGACTTGCAGCTGTGATCTTCATGGGGTTATCTTTAGGCCTATTTGACTTAAATGTGTTTTATTCTCTGTTTAAAATTCATCTATCAGAGTGAAATCATAAATGTGGTTTCTGTCACACATAGAGCAATTACTCTTAGTACGAAGCCTGTGGAGAGAAAGGTCTGTTGTTCTTTAAAGAATAGGTAGAAGTTAACAACAGTTTTTACAGCAGTAGCACACTTTCTGTGTTTTGCCCAGATGCCATTTAGTACTACAGAAACCTATAGGCCTATATACGTCCAAATTTTTTGCTTTTTTTTATGCCAAGCCTGTGCCAAACCCAAAAAACTTCTTGCTTAGCTCATTCTTTTGCCTGAGAGTTGTGGTCTGGAAACCTCTCCCACAAGCTTCTGGGGCTTCAACATCAAGTGCAGTTGCAGCTGCCACCATTTGGTGTTCAAGCAGATGAAAATAACATCGTAGTAAAAGCATTAACTTGGGGACACTGTACACATACACCATGCTTGAATCCTGATCTGAGTCCTATCACATAACGTTCAAATTTGTATTGATTGCTGAAAGCATCCTGAAAATGCAGATGGAAAATCCTCTGTGTTGCAGAAGGTTTGTTGAATATGGAAATTGCAGTTTTAAATGGAAAAGCTTTTGTTTTTCACTGTATAAAACCAAATAAAGCCCATGGCCATAACTGAAACGTTCCCCTGGGATGAGAAGGCTTCTATTCTCCCCCAGATCCCAGAGGCAGTACATGCCTTTATTTTCATTAAGTGAATGAAACGATGCTAAAGTCTTATTTTCTGAAGAAAAATATTATTTTCATACCATTCTATGTGATCCTGTTATTGTTGTTATAATTACTTTTCACTTTTATGGCTGCCACTCTGAGGAATCAATTTGTAAGTACGTCTGGGTTATGGCACTATCAGCAACAAAGCACTTTTAAAATGCACAAACACTATTAAGAACCAACTACAAAGTGCAGTAGAGTGGCTAAATGTCACTTTGCCCTGTCAGACAAGAAAAAAGAAATTCCATACCAGGGAGCGCTGTATTTGCATACTTACATATGGGCCAGAATTGTAACACCTGACAGCTCCAATAAGGGAAAAGCACCATATTTTAATGTGATTCATATAGCTGGGGGTAATCTCTGAGTTTTAGGCATATATAGGAGTTAATAAAATGTAAGAGAAAAAAAAGAAGAAAAAATGTAATACGGATTTACGGAAAACAGTTTTATGCCTATGTAATTTCTATGCCTTTTGGGGTTTTTTGTTTGCTTTTTTTTCACCAAAAAAGAAGACTGGAACTCAAGCAGGAGTTGAAAGAAGAGGGGGAAGAATACACTAGGTAAGCCTAATTTCTATAGGAGCTGTCCACTCAAAATACTTCTTGCACCATGACACAAAACAGATATAAAAATATTAAACTGAGGAAAAAAGTGCTCCACGAGCACAAAATACCAGCTTACCTGCTACAAATGGCAGCCTATTAATGCTAGTTTTCAGCTGAATAAAGGCCATTTTGGCCATAAAAATTCTTCATCAGGGAAGACAGAAGGAAGTACATATCCCTAAAATGCATCCTGCCATTCCCAGGGCTAATTACAGTGGCTTTGCCAAGTACATTACAACTTCACAGTACGAGGGTATTTTCACTGATCAATCAAATATTTGTCCAACAGATGCAGACTTTCAAAGATGTGTTTCAGATATCTGAAAATAGGAGATAAATACAGTCAACAGATTTTTTTGTCCATACTAAGCATTTACTGAAGAGCAAGATTTGCAGGTCTATCATTAGGCTGCCTTCATGACTGCTTCCTGGTGTTGCTTTCTGAAAAGCTTCTTGTACGGGAAAGTATTTTAAAAATGATAGTGGCTGTTTTGGAGACAGACAGCTAAGTATTTACTTTAGTGAGAGACAGTTTGGGAGGAAATGCATCAGCAGTAACAAGTACTTTTTTTCCAGGACATGATGGCCTCTACCCAGAAAATCTGCAGTATTTCACAGTAGTTTCCAAACTCTCCTTTTACCTTGCACCGTTCTCCCACTCCACCAAATGTTTTGTATTTCAGTACCTGTGTTGTCTACTTTATCTCCATATGTCAAGGCCTGTTGTGGTGCGTTTATTTTTCTCATTACATTGCCTTCTTTATCTCTGTTTTAATGGTTTGTTCCATTGTTGTGCCACTTTGGTTGGTCCCATCCGAGTTGTCTTCTTCCTGCCCCAACTTTGCCACGCAACCCTAAGCCCCTCCCATTTTTCCAGATCCTTCCCTGCCCATCACTCTAATCCCTGCCTAGTTGGTTGTTAATCTCCTTTGGCCATTCCCCTTGTTCTAGAATGTTCTATGTCAGTTGCTGGTTCCTTGTTACACGATTGGTTTCTATGTATGTAACCCCCCCTATGTTTTCCCCCATCGGTTATTCAAGTATCTGTCCCCGCCTTACATTCCTCCCCCAGATTACCACAATTGGTTGACGCTTTGTACCTTCCCTTGGAACCTCCCTTATATTTAAGTTGCTGCCAGACCCTTCTCCTTGCCTTTTGTGGTTCCCTCCTCCTGATCCGAGTTGCTTACCCAATAAACCTCCGTTTGGAACTACAAAAGGACCTTCTCTCACCCTTTACTCTTTGCCGGACGCTGACGGCTGTGGTTAAGGTTTATCGCCTTACCTGTTTTCTGGGATTTGCACAATCCCAGAAGTGGGCCACTCTCGGTGCCACCCTGCATCAGAGGCTAGCCCGGTGAGCGAAAGTCGGAGTGGGAAAGAGGCAGGCAGCGTCAAAGGCCCTTTAAATTGTTTGTGTTTTCAATGCTTTTAAAACACATTTCAGCTAATTCGAAGAGAAATTGGTTGCCTTATAGTATATATAAATACATTAAATCACAGTTTATAAATTAAAAGCAAAAAGAAACCTTGTACACCCATACATAGGTACACACATGCTCACAATCTCTATTTTTCGTGTCTCCTAACTTCTATACACTTTTCCTAAGCAACTGCAGTCATTGTCAATACAATTTTCTCATGCTGTGTACCCACTATCAGGTCTTCACACCGTTAAATCTCTAACAGACAATAACACCTCCAGGAGCTTTACTACAGGGTTTGCTGCAACTTTGCAGTGGAGTAAAAAGCTGTAGGTATTTTTGATATTCATTTTAGCAGGGAAGTAGCAACCTAGATTCCTACAGCCATCACTCTGCCCCAGGGCTTGTTTACTTATGAGGGAGATGGGTATTTCCCTTATGTAGATTCCTAAGCCCATCTGAGATGCTGCCATTGGTATTAACAGAATTGGAAACTGAGTAAGAGAACTTGCATTTGCTGATGACTGAAAACCAACTTTGGAGAGAAAGCAGACTGAACAGACTGGTGACTTCCATGACTATTTTCCAGAAATGATTTTCCTGATTTCAGCTGGGTTATTGTTAATTTTCTTCCGAGCAACAGGTATAGTGCTGTGTTTTGGATTTAGTAAGAGAATATGTTGATAACACCCTGATGTTTTAGTCATGGTTAGGCAGGGCTTACCCCAAGGTAAGAACTTTCCAGTTTCCCATGCTCTGCCAGCAGGCAGGTGCATAAGAAGCCAAGAGGGAGCACAGCCAGAACAGCTGACCCAATCTTGCTAAAAGAGATATTCCATGCCACAGGATTTCGTGCTCAGTGTATAAACTGGGAGGAGTTGGCCAAGAGGAGCCAGACCCTGTGTGGGATGGGCTGGGCATTGGCAAGTGAGTGGTGAGCAATTGCATTGGGCATCAGGTGTCTGTCTGGGGTTTTATTTTCTGTCTCCTTTTTATTACTAATTATATTAGCATTAGTATTAATATTAGTATATTTGTACTTTGTTTCCATTGTTAAACTGTTTTTATCCCAACCCACAAGTTTTTTGGAGGGGCGGGAATGGGCAGTGAGAAAGTGACTCCATTGTTCTTTGTAGTCAGCTGGGGTTAAATCACAGTGGTGTAACCTGTAACTGAGCACTCCTTGCACACAGTGTGTGACAGGATTTACCCAATGCAGCAGGAGAAGCAGCTCCTGCTCTCATCTGCTTCCCTCCAGCAACCAGCTCCCAGAGCTTGCACACTTTCTTGCATTAGCCACACAGCTGGATGTTAAAACACTTTTAACTAAGTGATCAAAATCTGCAGTCTGAGATAATTCCACCTTGCATGTCAGGGCTTAATGTAGCAACCGTTCCCAAGCCACAAGCAGTCCAACAAAAAGAAAAACTCAAGCCAAAATACTTTGGTTCAGTCAGTTGAAATATCTTTCAGTCTGTCTGGCATTGAATAGATGTACTCAGTATATTGTATTGCACACCTGTAAGATACAGTAAAAAATTATCCAGGTACAATTAATTTTTTATTTGACTGATTACATAACTTATTACAAAGTCAACCAATTTTGCTGAATCCACATTTTTTTCTGAAGAAAAAGCTTCAATGGGAAGAAAACAGCCGTATTTACAATAATTATATTTGACTAAGAATTGATACACAATTAAGGAAAAAAAAATCCCAGCACAATTTCCCTGTCTTCTGTGCAAAGACTAGATTAATTTACCAGAATCAAAAGGAATTCTGGCTCAAATCGTTGTGTTTACCCTTTGTCTTTCACAGGAGGAAAATTCAATTTTCAGTTTTTGTGGATACTGGAGCCTGGGAAGCAGCAGTTTTCCCAGGCTTCAGTATCCACAAGATTTCCTCTGAATTTCTCGTCATGTTGAGATACTGCTCATTAACTAAACTTGAGGTTTCTCAGCGTCTGAGCATCATTTCTCTGCCATCTGTCGGTCTGTCCTGAACCAGAACACCAAGTATATTTTCCAATTAAAAGATTTCTCAGTTAAAATAAGCAGAAAACACAGAAATTGACATATTAACTATCCACACTTGATTGATTGGAATTTAGCCCCACAAACAGGTCCATGACCATGCTTTTGCAGTATTGAGTTTTTTGAACCTCCAAAAAGAAAAGTAGGTAAGAGTGGTTGCAGCAAGCACAACTAATTCCCAGTCTGCCTGCATGTCTGCCCCAAGTTACCTTCCTCCAGGACCCATGGGACAGCACAGCCTGTCCCTGTTGCCCCATTCCCCACCCAGACCTACTCCAGGGCCAGGCAGCTCCTACCCTGCCTTCACCTCTTGCTGCCTCCTGGAGCCAGCATGAGACAGAAGGCAAGTCATTGGCCTGGAGTTACAAAGAAAGTGAAGTGCTTTGCAACGGGAATTTAATCAGCTAGAAGCAGATTCTGTGAGTGAAACCATAGCATCATTTTTAATGTACTTTCTCATGTGTTAAAGATATCTTGGCAAGTTTTCTGCTCTTTTTCGGTGAAGTGTAGTAAGCTGCTCAGTTTGACAAGAAACTTCTGAGACGCCTTTCTACTGCATTCAGACTAATTTGGCTGTTAATATTCCATGATAAAAATAAACCTTTAGGACACTTTCTTAAAACATTTTGCAAGCTTAATTGTTAAGAAGTTCTACTTTCCTCCCACTGTGATAGAAATTATGATCTCCTTCTTAAAAACATAAACCTCCAAAAATATTATTAAAAGCCTCCTTTTTGCAAATTAAGAACGTTGATTTTTCATTACAATGCAGAGCATTGCGCATAATGTGTAGAACAAAAATTCTATTCAAGTACAGACATACATATGCAAATGGTAAGTGATGAACAAGAACATAAGTTATTTTGAATGAAAATATTTAATTAGATTCTAGTTCTTTCCCATTTCACTTGCTCCTAACTTGATAAATATCTTGGATTTTCAACTTTTGCCTTAAACATTCTCTTTTTGTGGCCATTTAAAGGTCAGGACTTAATTTAGAAAGGTAGGATACATGTTACAAAAATGAATGAATGACAGAATAGGAGGTGAGACTCACTCAGCAGTTGTGTGAGCATCATACATTTCCTCAGGTAAAGCAAGCATCCTGAGGTCAGCTCTTATTCTTCATGTAGAAATAATCAGAAAGTGCTAGACTTGTCCAGAAAGAGTTACCTTGAATATTTCAACCACAACAGCATATATCAACTTGATATCAAAAATATTTGACATACATGACTGTATTAACAATAAAGTATATGGAAGTCCTGCAGAAGGCAGAATTTCTATAACACTTCCACAGGAACTGGACTACCAGCTAGTCCAAGATAAAATTCATTTATACTGTGTGCATAAAGAATTTTTGGTCTGATAGAACCAGATTAGATTGTATTTCTGAGAAAATTTGCCAAGAAATGAAGGCACCCACCTTATTCTCTCTTTTGTATAAAGAACAAAATTAACAAGAAGATAATACGGTGTATCTGTTCAGGGTGAACATAATAAGAGCATTCCTCCAAATTTCAGCAACAGCAGTAGTGGGAGTCGTGATATATAAGATCAGGAAGACAAAAGTCTAGAGACTGGAAGTTAGGCACAGTTTTGCAAGCTAGTAACTTATTTTGCTGTGTCTTCACACCTCCATCTTCACAGGAAAAAAGAGAAAATTACTGAATTCATAGGACTGTGTCAAAGAAAATATATCAGCATCAATAAACCAGGAACTTTTTCTGTCAAATGCCATTAAAACATCCAGTAATACTCAATTTTGTTTCAATCAATCCAGTTAGTTCATGTGCTACTTCACTTGTTTCTAATTTGTCAAATATTTATTTCAGTCTGCTTACATATTGTCCAGGAAAACAAGTTACATACGAGAGTGTTTCCTCCATGTAATGCATGTAATACAGCTTTTTATCACTTTTGTGACAAGTGAAGCATTTGAAGTTTTCTAGCCTCTTGTTCAATAAACACTTTGAAAATGCATATATTATTTAGACTCAATAAAGAAACAACCACCTTGGAAAATCACACATACAAAACGTTACTCACAGGTGATTAAACATGTGATAACAATTCTCCTTAAATTCCAATATTTTTGAATGCCAAAAGGCTTTACCGTACACAGACACAATAAAATTACTTTGGTGTGTAGGTAGATCATGCTTAAATTGGATTTTCACAGCACAGACAAGGGTTACAGATATATTAATTGAGGACAATATTGATTATAGCTCTGGCATTGTTCACAGAAACCTAATGCTCTTCATTGTTAAAGAGGATCAAGTTGTCAAACTCCATACTTCAGAAGCAATCGCTCTTGGGGCAGAAGTTTCTGGTATAGCTCAGTTTTCTGACCAAATGTTGCTTACTACAATGTTACATATCATATAGAGAAGAGCCAGAATTATTCTTATCCAGAATCACCTGGTGCAACACTATCTCCTCGCTCTGCAAAAGTGTGTTTTAGTGCTGGCTCAAGTACAACAGGTATGGTGCCAAAACCTGACCATCATCCAGGTCCTCTTCATTTGAGCTTATTTTCAGGAGGTTCTTGTTTGTCAATAATAAACTTGCTTTAGTTCAAACTGCTGGGATTTCTGAAACATTCCAGAAATGTCTGTCTGGGTGAGTCGATTTCAAACTGCAGTGGTAATCTGCGTCAGTCCGAGGTCGTTGGACTCCTCTCTCTCCTGAGGACAGTAAGATGACATTTCCACAACTAGTCATACAGGTTTGTTTGTCCCACCTGCTTCCCTCATGTAAGCTGGGTCTTGCACTGTGTTTCTAACTCTGCTGGTGCTCTGCCTGTCCATCCTCATCTTGAAGGGGAAGCAGAAGTCCTTGAAGCATCTCTTAAAGTTTTCATCCAAAAATGCATAAAGGATTGGATTGAGGCTGCTGTTGGTGTAGCCCAAAGCAATGCAGAAGTAATAGCTGGATATGGCAGCAGTACTGTGGGACACATCCCCTAAGGCCTCAACCAGCACGAAAATGTGAATAGGAGTCCAGCAGATGATAAAAACTGCCACAACCACAAGAACCAACCTGGTGATGCGACGCAGGTTTCGATCTTTTTCTCGAGACCCGGAGAGAAGCCGCACGCTTTTCAGGCGCAGAATCATCAGAGTATAGCAAACTATTATAATGAGAACTGGAATAACAAATGCAAAGACGAAGACACAGATTTTCATGAAGATGTCCCACCACACATAATCTCTGTCTGGAAACTGCAAGGAGCATTCAGTGCTAGCAGTATCTAGAAATGAAGGAAGCAAGAAGAAAATTGCTCTGTTATTACACATTCTAAACAATGTCATTACCATAGCATAAGCTAGGAAAAATGATTAGCATGTACTGCGGTATTAATAAATGGAGTTATCATTAAATCACTCTAAGGAAGCTTTCAGTTACCACTGAAACTGGTTTTATGCAGCTGTCTCTAGAAATTACTGAGTTTCGAGCTTTTTTAAATGCAAAATATTGTATGAAATCTCATTCCCATGGGAGGATCTAAAAAAGCAGAGCACAAAAACAAAATCTGTAAAGTTGTTTCTATTTGAATCTCACTGAAATTTAAAACCAGACTAAGCACCATGTTCAGCAAAGTAGAAATCTCATCATTATTATCAAACTACATATGTTTTTGTCTCTGGGTGGAGAAAGATTTTTGATAACATGAAGGATAGAAGCTGAAGGAGGTTTCAATAGTAAGAAAATTTTGCCAATATATGATAATTGTAGAATGATCTTTTCCCATGTGTTTTTTTACAGCACAGATAGAGTACACATAAATGCTTAAATTCAGAAAAACTCCCGGAAACATCTTCTTTTCTGTTAAGTAGAAGCAAATCAAATACATGTGTGCATGGAGTCAAATGGAAGCTACTCTTTTTGCAGATCATGCCTGTGTAGAGACTGCAGGATCTGGGCCACAGAGATCAGCCCACTCCCTTTCCCATTACCCATGCCAGGATTCAGAGCCACAAGCTGTCACCTGAATGCATTTAGCAGAAATATTTAACCTGAAAGGAGGCAGCTAAGGAATGAAATACTTGAGGTTTCATTTGCTGACCTCATCAGAGCCTTCCAGCATATAAAACATATGGAAAAATAAGTAATAAGACAAATGAAAAGGCAAGAGAAGGGGTAAATTTACAACTGTCAGTAGTTCAACTCAAGTGAAGATAAGTCAGGGTAACACATGGATTTTTCACTCTGAATTGTAGCTTAGATTTTATCCTATATAACTCTTTGGGTTTTTTTATCAATTTCCCTACTGAGTTTGTCATTCCTCTGCAAATTATTATGTATTGTTTTTCATTGATTCAGATCTAAGAGTGGAATACTCCTGCACATCACTTTTTCATATCTATCTCCGTCAGGAGACGTTAGAATGAAAAAAAATCAGGCCATATTTCCCTGCCATAAAAATGCTTCCCTAATAAAAAAGAAATTGCAGAGAATTTGTTTTGAAAAACAATTAGGGGAGGAAGTTATCATTATAGTGCCATACACATACTTCCATGGTTAGATATCAGGAAGCTGTTACTGGGCAGTATTGAATATGGAAACATTTTAATAGAAAACATTTACAGCCAAAAAGGGTAAATATTTTGAGGTTTTATTTAAAATAACATGTATGATTCCAAAAGCTGAAAATGGAAAAGACATATTTTTCAAGGCCAATGCAGGATACTCAGATGACACCACAAGTATGACTTGACACTCAATGAATCTAAATCCTTTGTGATGTAGGTTTTCATAAGCATCGTTGCTTTTACTTAATTTCATTCTAGAAATGCCAACAATCATTTTCAAAGAAGTTTTCCTATCAATTATTACTGTTATTTGTAGTACATCATGGCTTAGCAGCAGACATAAGATCAGGATGCAGCTGTATTATCTAAATTAGTAAAGCTGCCTCCAGATGTGTGGGATAAAAATGAAGTGTGATCAGGGATGGCTGCTCCGGACCACATCCAGCTACTCACTGAAACTCACTCCAAGAAGAAATGGCCTCTTCAGATCTACTGACATAATTTCACATATTTATCAAAATTATTAGGTCATCCTCACTATATTTTGCTTTAATTTGTGGTTGGCAGTGTTATTTTAAAATTCCAAATTATCAAATACAAACTATTATTATCTTACATTATTAATATTATTATCTTACATCTCATCGCAGTTTACTTTCTATGGAAAATCTTATTCAAAATTCACTATTATTCAAGTATTGAACTTGATATATGTAATGCCATAGCATAGTGGTTTATGGAACCCATTTACATTTTCCCAGTTTACAAGTAGGAAACAGTCAATAAAAATTCTGGTCATAATGCACAATACCACATTAATTTTATGGAACTTTGGAAGTGGAACATAATAAAATCCAATTTATATTTTAGTTTTACTGCCTGAAAAGTTGCAGAACTATGAATAGAGTCATAAACTTCAGATTTCATACTGACATTTTCCACTTTGAAAGTCAAATATTCCAAATATATTTATATATTTAAGGAAAACTACTGAATTCTATATGGCATTTGGTGTAAACATATTTTATAATGTGCTTGATAAACTATCATTTAAGATTAATCTTAATCTTTATCTAGGAAACATACATATTAGATATATAATATTGATTGTGTCACTTTCATACCTTTCATACCCTTACTGGTAATATGAATAGTTAATTTTATACCTTTATTTTTTCGATAGCTGAAAACTCTTCAGTAAGCAAAGCTCCATTAAGGCCAGAGCAGGAAAATTTACACAGATGTAAAATTTATTCTGCAGGAAAAATGTATCTAAAAGGACACACCTGGGAGCAATTCTGAGCTGTGATAACAAAATGGGATAACTGAGCACGGTGATGGAACTTCAAGTAGAACCACTTTCCATTTGCTGTTCAATTGTTGCTTAAGTGTGAATCCAACAGAGGCCGTGGAGCATATAAACAGCAACTGTTTTAACCAACATAACATCAAGTTTCAGGCCTGAGCTCCAGCTGTCAGGCAAAGGGAGAATCCTTGCCTTTCCACTTCAGCATTTATCAGCTCAGTTCATGAACACACCAGAGAAGGTAATTGTCACTAAATGCTCAAGAGAGACTTTAGATCAGACAAGCAGGGAGGAACAGTAGCAGCTGACAAGCAGTTGCCAATATTTCCAACCTCATTTAGTCCGGCTGTGTTCTGTATTACCAGTCTCTGTTTCATAAGTTAAAAAAAAAGGGATGCCTTCTACATGGCATGGAAAAGGCATTTAATAGTTGCTGGCCTCAGAGGACCCCCTTGATCTAAAAGTGCTGCTGACATTGAATGACAGGAATATTCTCTTAGTTGAGCATGCTCCAACAAGATACATGTCTGAGCCAGTGCCCCATGGCCTTCAAGATCTCGTATGTAGCAAGACATTCTTCCCAAATATGCCTGAAGTTAATGTTTCCCCAGTTAGACCTTGTTTTATAGAGCCTGTCAAAACTACTGGGGAAAAGAGCTACAGTAGAGTTGCAGACCAGGACATGTGATCCCCTAAAGCACTGAATTAGGAGCTTCCAGAGGACTTTTCTGTCACCTACATAACAGAAGACAAAGAGCAAGAACAAAATCTATATATCTTCAGCCAAATCTATCAGCCCTTGAGCAGCTGTTACTGAAACGATTTTTCACGTTGGTCTGTGTCAAACAGCTTAACATATATTTGTCTCTGCCAGATGAAACACATCCTTAGGTAAATATTTGTCTCAAGAGGAGTGAAACCATTTGAAATAGAAAAGGTTGATAGAGGAGGAAATTATGAATAACTTTTCCAAAGATTGTTTACATCTCAAACAAGACTCCTACCAAATGCATGCCTTATATTTTATCCAGCCATCCAGCAATGGGATGACCCCAACCCAAGGACACCATTAGAAGTCTCCAGCCTTTCGAAGACAGTGAGTTGCCCCTGCACTGCATTTACACCAGTGAGTATGAAGCACATGTGTGTGAAAATGCTTCTCCCCCTCCTTCTCAAGGAAGATCTTGAAATCAGATTAACCCCACAGCAGAGTAATGAGTCAGGAGCTATAGAGGCTAAATCCACAGTCCTTCATGGAACAGAAATTTCAAGCAAAGCCTACATATGGATAGTCTGCATGCAGTTTCCATTGACATTGTTCTTATAGCTGTTTCCCTGCCATACCCTGCATAGCCTGAATTTTCATTTCCTGCGAAAATTCTTGTTCTCACCTTTTCCAGGTCTCCGCATAAATTCCCACCCTTTTTAAAATATGATCTTGAGATATTGTCATACATAATTTATCTTAATTTTCTCTCTCCAGCTACTGACTTTTCCTCTCTTCACGATGCCTTCAAGTTCTGTGAAATGGCTGATGATAAACTCCCAAGGATTCTAGTTTCTGCTCTTGGGACTTCATCAGAACTACTCTCACAACACTTACAAAAAGAACCTTAAGCCCACATTTCAAGTTTCAACCTAAATTGATCCTAGATTTGCTTGCCCATTGTGATTAAACTCCTGATAATTTTCCCCTGCTGTGTGCTTGTGGTTTTTTGATGGAATGATTCTAGCACAGGCAGTGCTCCAAAGTGCATTTTGTTCTTTCATTTGTCACGGGCATCTGATTTTAAATGATCTATATGTTGTATTGTGATATTCCACTATATATGTTGAAATGTCAGGAATTTAGATGTAGTTTTGAAGAAGGACTAAGTAAGGTTTGATCAACGTATGAACCTACAATTTATTATCAGTTGAGAAATAAAAAGACTGCATTTTGAATGCTCACACTCACCTTCCCTGACTTTGGTGCCTCCAAGAACTATTGCTGATATACCAACAGATGAGGACAGCAGCCAGATGCAGATGTTGATTATCTTTGCTTTAAGAGGTGTACGAAAGTCCAGAGCCTTCACAGGGTGACACACAGCAATGTATCGATCAACACTCATCATGGTGAGTGTGAAAATGCTGGTAAACATGTTATAATAGTCAATAGAAATCACTATTTTACACAGCACGTCACCAAAGGGCCAGGAGTTCATCAGGTACTCGGTGCTTTGGAAAGGCATGGTCGTAGTAACAAGTGCATCTGCCATAGCCAGGTTGAAGATGTAGATGTTGGTCGCTGTCTTCATCTTTGTGTACCTGAAGAACAAAAAAAGTAAGGCTTTATTACTACAAGAAATGATTATGTCCCTTCAGATGTGCAACAGTTTATCAGTCAGGCTTGTCCGTATTTGGGTTTTTTTATGTCTTTCCTCATCTGTGGTAGCAAAATGCACACAAACGCAAGACCCTTGGGATAAGAGTGAACACGTTTTATTCAATCGCTCAGCACCTATGTTAGCAGTTAGAGCTATTTACCACAGGCAAACGAGGTATTTGAATACATTTAATCTAATTAGACAAATTTCAATTATATTTTGTCAAATCCTGCTACAAGAAAATATCACTGTTAAATTTGGAAGTGATCAAAATATTGTTTCCTTTTCTTATAGCTATCTGTCAGTGATTGTGAGATATCTGGGTTTGGTTTGTGGAAGAAACTGTTATCCTATTCTCCAGTAAGAAAACAAGTTAATTACTATGTCTGCTGGGCCAGATTCCTTCTTATATGGTAGTTCATCTTCCTTGAATTCACTAGAGTGCCAGCTGATACAGTTTTAGTCATTTGCCTTCCTTGTTCCTTCCTTGCCAATTTCTTCTCCTTCCTTATCATCAGCTTCTCCCAGCCCCCTCTTTTATGACTGATAATATAAAAGCTCACTATTGTTTAAGTAGGATACCACAGTGGGGAAAAAACTTTCATAGCAGTATTTTTTTCTGCATTCTTTCATTTTATCAAAAGTAAGCCCTTTTTTTGTCCAGCTGGTAGGAACCTCAGCCTACACAGAAAAGTAGGATTTGATTTTTGAGATTACATCCTGCTTTTTTTAGCCCCAGTGACAGTTTTGGGAGACAACCTGTGGAGGACTGCTTCCTTCTATAGACACAATGGATGATGGAGATCCTCCTAACATGGGAATTTACCTATCACTCCTTTCTGAAATGCTTCTCCTCAATACTTGATTTGTTCATTGCTATTAATTTATCATTGGATTTACTGAGATTTTTTCTCAAAACTGCTTCAGTCCCATATTTTGAGTGTGTCCAAACTAGAATGTGCACATGTAACACACATAGAAACACACATAGCTACGTTTTGCTATATGTCTCTAATAATTTACAGTGGGCATACATGATTCAACCACTTTAGTCAATGAACACATAGGACAAAGTGTCTATTTGCCTTTAAAACTTTGATGTGTAGAATAAAAAATTAGTTAAAAAAGAAATAGAGCAGTGCTGTCAAATTATGCCCAATATGTAAATTATCTATTAAATAAAATGTGGGCAGGATTTTCATTTTATGACCAATATGAAATGTTAAAAATAGCATTGGTTTTTCTAAAACCTTCAAATTAAGACTTATCAAGGAAATAAAGCCAAATGGTGGTTTGAAGCAAAGGGGAAAAGACTGCAAGGGAAGAGAGAATACATCCTTCTCACACACGTACTGACCCATCAGTCAGAGATGGGCTTCTGCCCCCCACTAGATCAATCTCCTCAACAGACCCTCCAGGAAAGGAGGCATTCTGTCCTGTAGCTTACATTATAGCACTTAAGGCACTGTTTAAACACAAATATGAGTTCTTACAGCTAGAAAATAGCAAATATGACATATTAAAAGACAAAAAACTTCCCTCCTGGTTTAAAAAAAAAAAGGAAAGAAAAATATTATCTTCAAGTGTATCTTAGCTGTAAGACCAACTAAAAGTTCAGTAAAAACTCAAAACTCTCTCATAAAATGGAGTTATTGTCATTAAATGAAATAGAACGATGGACAATTTTACTTCTGCGGACATCACTGATGATGTTTGGAATTGCTGTCTTGTTCATATTGCAATAAAAAGACTGTGGAAAGTTGGAATGGTTGCATAAAAAGCACTAAAAATAAGCAAAGGGACTGGAGAAAATACTTTGTGTAACTTAAAGAGCTGAGCACATTTAGTTTATTAGAAAGAACACCAAGAGGTGACTTGATTACAGTGTCTGAAGACCTTCACAGGGAGAAAATATCAGGTACTGAAAAGTTCTTTCAGACTACACAGAAAAGCGTAACAAGAACAAATACGTAAAACTCTTAAGAGAGACAAATTCAGCTTAGAAACGACAGCTCTTTCCTAACAGCTAAGGTGATTATTATGGGGAAAAAGAAAGGGGTAATTTTTCCATCCACTGATGCCTGCAAATCAAGGTCTGCTGCTTTACAAAGGATTTGCTTCAGTCAAATACAAGTTACTAGACTCAACACAGGAACATTCAGAAGAAATGCAATGACCTTTGATATGCAGAGGTGACACAAGTAATCATTCCCCTTAATCATTATTTCTGTAGATCTTTAAAAAATTTGCCAAGGGTTTAGATTGGGAAAGTTTTCTTTCAAAATATAGAAGAATTAGCTTGACCATTTTTCCTTTAAGAAAATCAGAAAACTGGGGAAAAATATCTAAGAAGATTTTATTAGCCTTGAAAAAGCAAATATCCTAAAGTCTTTATATCTCACATTTCCCATTCCTTGCAACCTTAATTCAATTCTTCGATGTGTGTGACATTACAGCTCTGTATGCCTTATTTTCCCAGCATCCCTTACCCTTTTTCTCCTCCCTAGCCTTCCAGTGGAAGAACAGCAAAGAAGTGCTGTAAAATAGGGCTAGTAAAGAGCTTGATTACTTTTGCCTGGAAACATTGGCTTGTGTATAAAAGAGGTATTGGCCTTTAAAGTTATTAGGCAGTATAGATAAAGTCATACATTCATTTAGAAGTTTATAAAATTCAGAAATGTCTTTGAGAATCTGGACTCAATCATCCAAACTCCTTTGAATGATTTAATTAAACACCTAAAAATTATTAAATGTCTACACGCCTCTGAAGATATGTGCTTGCAGCCTTAATCAAAAGTCCAGATAAAGTAATGGAGTGACTGCTGTTGTTGTCAGACCCTTTCAAGTGGACCCTGATCAATCCCACAAGATGAGGGATTTGCCTGCTTTCCTACAACTTATTCAATTGTATCAAATCATAGAAGGAAATATATTTTGTGGTCTGGGGTTTTCTCACCATACTCTCCATTCATTTGAACAAGGTCAAAACGGTGATTGTGTAAGGGAATCTTGTCTCTCTTTGCAAAATTAAAATTCTTGATCAAATATCTGAATTCACTTAAGTTGAAAATAATTCTATCTGCTTTAATTAGTTCATCAGGACAGATAGGGTAAACTTAGACATAATCGCAGCATAGGTGGCACAGTAGGAATTAATGACATTTTCCTAGTGTCTGAGGTACAACTTTCAATATTTCAATTTCCAGTATTATATTTATAAACCATGGCTGTATTAACTGCTCATGGGAAATCACATCTAAAAAATGGTTTGTTAAATACTGGGACTTCTTAAGAGAATGGCTACATTTCTAATACTACATAAGAATAGAAAGTCCCTCTTTTAAACCAGATGCTAGAATCAAATTTCAAGTGGCAGAAAAAACTGATCACCTAAGCTGGCGGATCTCAAGACTGCTTGTAAATCTATAAGCAGGCCTTGAGCCTCTGTAGACTAAAAACTGGAAGATATATCAAAACTGCAGAAAAATAGTCAAGATGAAACATAACACTTTCATTTGATGGGTATATGATGAAAGTTTTTAAGGAGCAAGTTTTAAATTATGTTTACTTGCATGTCAAAAGTAAAATTCTCAAAACTATTAGGCATCGTTCACTTTCCAAAAATGACTGACCCCTAGAAATATTCCCCTGTTTCTTGACTCATCATTACTGCTCTTTTCCCTCTGGAGTAGGACATGCTTTTAAGACAGTAAATAAGAAGAAATCACACCTCCAGCCTATGCTATCAATGAAATTGTGGTAACAGAAGAGGGAAGCGTGCTACTAAGGATCTGGTGTGCTTTCAGAAAAACATCTGCTAGTAGAGCCCCTTAAAGTTATTATCTCAAGCAGAGGAGAGGAGTGTGATTCTAAAGTACACTGTAACATTAGAAAAGCTGATAAAAAGTCAGAAAGAGGCCCTGGTCAAACTTTTTTCACATAACTGCCATAGGATGAAGTAATGAAATGTTCCCTGCAGTGTGAAATGGCAGATGGAGAAGGGAGCAAAACTAACAAATATGCTAAAACATTCTCCAGTTGCAGAGGGAAAGTACAAAAGCATAAAATACAATGAGGAATAGCAAACACAGATTTTTCACAGATACTTGGGTAAGAGAATGAAAATTAGAGCTAAAGCACATCTAAAGCAAATTGCGAGAACACCTATCAGCAGGATGTAGGCTCTGTTCCTCTAGGTTCTCCTGAACGAAGTCTATGGAGATCAAGCAGCTGGAAAGCTTAGTCAGGAAAGCTCTAAATCTCAAGGCTACATTCTAAGTACACTCACTATAATACTGCATCAGCACAGGAGGAAAAAACTAAAAAACAATCCAGGAGGATCTATTCCAAACTCATACCATGTCGGAAGGATGGCTCAGCTCTCTCTTGTATATTCGTAATCCAATATAAAATCCTATGCCAATATGAAATGAAGTCTAAGGTCATTTAGAGAATATAGAAAATTAATATGCTACAGATTTCATGTTTGTGTTATATGACATTCTCACACTTTAAATTGCCATATTTTAGCAGTAGAGGATCTCAGATAACACTTTATTTAAAGGAAAATGTTGTTACTGCATATTTAATGCTTGCCTGTCTTAATCATCACATATTTTAGGACACGACAAAGAATTGTTGTCTACAAAATTATATCATAAAGTGGAATTCTCTTTACTAACAAGCATCTAAGGATACCAATTTCAAAGCAGCTCAAAAAAGAAATGCATAATTTTGTCTTTTTATTCTCTCCCCAGCATAATCTATGTGAATGTCAAAAGGTATAGTAAAAACCTTACAAATTCCCACTACCATTTCTTCTCTGCACTAGCCATAAACTGAGCCTGAACAAGATCTTGTGGATTTAGATTGGATGTGGAAGGTTTTTTTTTTTCCTGAGCTAAAGAACCAGGCTCTGAATTAGTTCAAGTCTACGTATATCGTGGTTAATGTGGAAGAAAATTCACACTACTTAACAAAAATGAACTAATTTTTCTCCTTCTATGATAAAGGCTTTTAATACTTTTATGTGAGCTCAAAAGCCTCTCTTTGAAGAAACTATAAAATAGTAGAAAAAAAATACTGTGAAATTTTTGCTTCCATTACTTTGATAGGAGAGCTCAGAGGTCAAGGTGCTGTGATTCACTGCAGATTAAAATGAATCAGTGAGAACGCAGAATTTCACTTAATTGGTACTTTATCTAAAACCATTATGTCTAATAATATTATGAAAGAGCCTGGAAAATTAGCTTAGACAATGTACCAGATTTTTTTGCTGTCTATTAGTAAGTAGAGATGAATACTGACCTTGTCAAGTAACTTATTCTATCTCTTGAAAAATTTCATGCTGCTGCAGATATCTCCCAGTGACCATTCATGCCATGGGGAGTTCCCAGGGTGTTACACAGACCATCCAAATTCTTTTTACTTGTCACAAGTACATTGCTCTAGTGAATATTGAATCTCTGTCTCTGGTAACATCCACATTTCCTGTTATTCTTTTTTCTTGGAAGAATTTTTTTTGTTTGTTTTTTGGGGTTTTTTTTTTTGGCTTTTTTTTTAATAAAGGGCATGAGCTCCCTCAGCAAAGTGCTTCCCATGGGTTTATGGGAGAGGGAATTGAGTAGGACAGAGATTGCCTGGCAAGGAGAACAAACTTCATTGCTCAAGGAAACAAGGATAATTGCTCCAAGAAAAGATTTCTCAGGGTCTTTCTTTCCTTGTTGGAAGCAGACAATTTTTATTGGATTTTTGCTACCCTTAGATGTTTCTGCAGGACAGAAAAAAGGAAAGAGCTCAGAAACCACTCACTCGAGAGTCTTGGGGTATGGGTATCACTCTTCTTCCCAAAACAATGCACCTGGGCTCCATTTCACCACAGGGATGAATAACAACTGGCACAACTGGAAGTGTTTTATAGGACAACTACACACTGAGACGTGTGGAGACCCAAACCTCTGGTCAGCACTCCTCTAATAAAGTTTAATGGGAGACAAGGGACTTCACTCTATAGGATTATGTGGTAAGACAGCAAATGCACATATCAGTAGTGAGCCAGCTCAGAGA
This sequence comes from Rhabdornis inornatus, assembly GCA_013397075.1. Taxonomy (NCBI): domain Eukaryota; kingdom Metazoa; phylum Chordata; class Aves; order Passeriformes; family Rhabdornithidae; genus Rhabdornis; species Rhabdornis inornatus. Next base: position 840,696 of record VWZS01009492.1, read on the forward strand.
GAAGTCATCAGTACCTCTTAGGAGGCAGCTGGGAGGCTTTCTCTGGATTCCTCCCATTTATCTGTTTTCCTCACCTGCCTCAGGGAAGCCCACAGCACAGACCTGCTGAACACACACATTTTCAAAGCAGATGATTCAAGTGAAATGCAGAAAACTTTAAGTCACAGACAACAGAAGAGCAGAGCTTGTAGCTTCCATGGTGAAAATATTCTTCTCCTGCCCACTTTAACAAACATTCTGAAAGGTGAGTCTAGCAGTAAGTCCTGATGCAGTCCATCATCCAGCAGAATGCTAAAACAAAACTCTTCTGAGTGTGAGCACTAAATGAACATTGGATAGATTGTCTGAATTAATCCTACCATGCAGCTTCTCATCTGTCACTACTCAAGGAGGCTTTTCTCAGTTGTCCAACACTAGCCACAGTGGCTGGACTATCAACAATGCAGTGGGAAGTGCATTTAGAAAATATAAAAGCTTCTGTGTTCCACATGCAGCACAGCTAAATTTGGGAACTCCAGACATTCATTCTTAATGTGTTGCTGACTTTTGGAGCAGAGATGAGCAGCTACATGTTATAAAGGTGGATTGATATAAGAAATGGAGAAAACATGAAGGTTCAGCTCACTTTCTTTTGCAGGAGAATTTGCAGAAATTCATACACCAAAGAAAATTGTCTTCTCATACTCATGCAGAGAACACAAAGATTTACTTGAAAATAATGTCTCAAAACTGAAAACAGCAAACTGCCTAAAATTAATTTTAACTTCTGTGAAGATTAGAAGGTGACTAATGAGAGCTGAACCCTCTGGCTTTGGGAGAAATAAATATTTCAAAGGTAATTCACAGCCTGGCATGACAACTTCCCAATAGAAAGAACCATGTCAATTTAAAGCCAATTAACAAGTAATATTTTGATGTTATCAAAGTGTAGTATTAATTCCAACCAATATCTTGAATCAATTTCATTTTTGTGTACTTTTCTTAAAGAAATGCTGTTCACCTTTACATATTCTTTATTTATATCTTTTTTACATTTTGTGGAATGCCAGCATGATCAGACCTCCCACTTCCAATATCCTTGTTGCATATGTGCACACCCTTTCCCCACAACTATTCCAGTTTGTGCACTCATGCCTGTCTGCAGACAAAATGATATTCCTACTGCTTTTTCCTCATATCTCTCTAAATTCACAAAAGAAGATAGCAATAAGCAAAGCACAAAGTCTTCCTTAAGGAGAAGAGCACAGATTCCTCACTTTGCGAGAATTATCTGATATTTAGAGATGGGAGGACCAAAATGGAGACCTGAAGTATATTTCCTGGAAGTGAAGTGTAGCTGGATGCTTTTTCTTGAGAAAGAAATATGTAACTGGAATCAGAACTCTGCTTGGGAACCCATCTGTTTCAGAGAATTTAATTTAAAGGGACAAAATAATCACAATTTAGACAGTGAGAGTGGACAAGACAGAAAGATTATCTTCCGTTTTCCTCAATGTGTTCCAGGAATTCAAATCATCCAGTTAAAAATTTCCTTTTACAGCACCCTTTCAGCAAATTCAAAATTCTCTCCCAGAAAAAATCTAAATGAAAGGTCCCCACTCTTCCCTCATTTTGTCCTCTTCACCAGAAGGGCTTAGCCAGTCTGCCCTGCCCAACTGTGCATCCTCCCTACACTTCATCCAGGATCATGAGTGTTGGGGGTTGAATTG
>VWZS01009494.1:0-145190 GCA_013397075.1 Rhabdornis inornatus
CCGGCCCCTCCCCAGCCTTGCCCTGGCCCCTCCCCTCCCTTTCCCCGCCGCCTTTTCAGGGCTGGCCGTGCTCGGAACTGGGGCTGCTTCGTGGTTCCGGAGCTCCCTGCACACCCTCGCCCCTTCTCTCTCCCGCCTGCCTTTTCAGGGGCTCCTGTGCGCCCTCCCTCTCCGTCCTCCTCCGTTTCTCCCTGCCGCCTCCTCCTCCGCTGTCTCCCGGCGCCGCGTCTCGCCCGACATGGCGAGCAAGGACGGTAGGAGTGCCCCTCCCTGCCCCCGGCGGGGCTGTGGGGTGTGACGATGCGTGTGCCCGGGGATGGCGGAGCGTAGCTGGGCCGCTCCGGGATTCCTCCCCGAGGAATTTCCGCGGGAGGTGGGAGCGGGGATGGCCGGCCAGAGTTTCCGTCCCGCCGGCCGCCCCCGAGGGCCCTGCGGGACCCCCGCTCCTGCCCCGTGCCCGCCCCGGTAGAGCCCGGGTCGGGGCTGCACCCCCTTTACCTCCTCCTCCGTCGGTTCATCCCATCCCCTCCCGCAGTGCTGGAGGACACGGTGGAGGAGCGTGTCATCAACGAGGAGTACAAGATCTGGAGGAAAAACACCCCCTTCCTGTACGACCTGGTGATGATGCACGCCCTGGAGTGGCCCAGCCTCACGGTGCAGTGGCTGCCTGATGTGACCAGGTGAGAGGACGGGCAAGTGCCACGGAAGCGCGCGGCTCCTTTTCTGTATGTGCTGGGTAGCTTGAGGATAAAAAACCATGCGAGCCGAGAACAATTTGGGTTAGACTTCTCTTTGTTAGCTTGTAGCTCTTTATTTTGCTTACGGCTTTTAGAACCCTTCGGGTGTGCGGAAGCGTGGAGGAAAAAGGTCACAAATTGATACTTCACCGAAGTCTATATTAGCCTAGCAGAAGGAGAAGGTGTTGTGAGCTGTTCGGTTGTGACAGAAATCTTTCTCACTTTATTTCTGAATAAGAGATCTCGTGCTCATCTATAGTTAATTTTGACCAAGAAATCTATCTACTAAATTAGCTCATTCTTGAAAACTGTTTTTCCTTATGTGCACTATTATACTCTTCTGTCCAAGCTATAGTATAGTATAAGCTTGATATCTTTTAAGTCTGGATTTATTTAAGAGAATATTCTAAAGCTGGTTCTTTGCATCCTGGTTTTGTGCCTGGTTCATTGTTGAATTCACATGTTGAAATTTCCTATTCTTCCACACTCCCCTGAAAACAACTCTGGGATCAGTTTAATTTCTTAAAGAATCATGAAGATGGGGATAGAATTTGTTCATGTGCCAACTAATACAGAACTTAAATTGTTGCAGTAACAACTCAGGGCTCCGCTGAGGTAGTGGACAAGGACTGGTGTAATGTAGATTTTTAAAATATGTGTAAGCTTTGTGCTGTTGTCAGAGGATGGTCTCTTTCTTTTGTAAAGTTCCACTTTGCATATGGGATGTTTTACATGTTGGTTAGGTGATCACTTCATTTGGTGTACCAGGATGTTTGGGGATGATGTTGAGAGATGTGAGCTAACTAGTCATGGCATGGAGAAAAAGCAGTGGGGATTTGAGGGTGTTGAGCCCTTATGAGGAACACTTCTGCTTGCCTCGTATTTTGCAGATTGACTTAATATTCAGTTTAAAACCTGGTATTTTCAATTATCCAGTGTCAAAATATGTAAGCCATTTAAGGCAAGGACTGCTTCTTTGTCTGTCATCTGACATGATGGGACACCTGTTCCTGATACAAGTAAGTGCATGTGCATTGTGTTTCTTGTTTGGTTTTGTATTTTTCCACCTCCACATTTCAAAGTGGTGTAGTAATATATGTGGTAGTTTATGATTACCCAGATGATTCTGGATTGCTTGGCTTCAGGCAACATAATTAGCTCATTGCATTCAAGAATGCAGAGGTTGCTTGGTTTTTAATGCTCAAATTTGTCCTTTCAGAGATAAATGGCGCCATCCATCCAGCTGTTCATTTTTAGCTAAATGTTGAATTCAACCACCAGAAGAGAAATTTGATTCTAGTTAAGATAACTGGTAAAAGCTTAAGAGAAGTAACTAAAATAGGTTGCCACTTGTCACCTCAGGATTTATGTTTTATGGAAAGGGGTATTGATTGTTTCCTAAATCAATACTGTGAGACTCTAGGGAAGTTAGACCAAAGTAGGTATTGGTGTCACCTTTAACTGCTGTGCAAACTGTCCCTTTCAAGCCACAGTGGCAATGTTTACTGCCTTGTATTGTCACTCAAGCCTTGCTGGTTGTGTCTTTGGTTTGCTCATGGAAGAGTCTAGTTTGCTTTATTGCACAAGTCTTTGCAACAAAGGGTAGGATCTCTTAGGGAGTGTCTCTTTTCTAGCTCCCTAACGAGGTTTGGCTCTTCAGGGTTATTGATGCAAGCCATGGAACTTCTGGAACTGAGCACATAATTTTATTCCAACATTTATTATTCTAAACAGGCCAGAAGGAAAGGATTATGCTCTGCACTGGCTGATTTTGGGAACACACACGTCTGATGAGCAGAACCACCTGGTTGTTGCCAGAGTCCAGATTCCCAACAATGATCGGTTTGATGCTTTGCAGTCTGACCATGAGAAAGGAGGTGGGCATGCAGCATTCTTAGCTTCTGTTTGTGCAGTATCATTACTGCTTTCAGTTGTTCTGATAATGATATTCTAACTTTGTTACATACAGAAAGTGGACATATACTTACCAGTCCACAGCTATCTAATTCTAGAAATTCTAGACAGCTAAAAAGAGGAAACTTTTTGTTTCGGGAGAGCTTAGGTAACGTTGATATGCAATCCCTACTAGAATTTCTGCCAGCTCTCAGTTGTGGTGAAAACTGGTACACATCTGCCTCAAATAATGACTAAAGATCTGAAAGAGGATTCCAAATATCAAAAGTGTTAATGCTGTTGTGTTACATGGTGTGAGTCTTTTCTAGTCTTTGTGTTTAATGAGGTTCTACCACTGTTTCTGGGAGTAGGGAAGATGCTGTGGAATGCTTTTTAAGTAGTCTAAAATAATGGATGGGATAAACTGACATTTTTCTGACAACTCTAGAATTTGGTGGCTTTGGATCTGTGACTGGCAAAATTGAGATGGAGATTAAAATTAACCATGAGGGTGAAGTGAACCGTGCCCGCTACATGCCACAGAATCCCTGCATCATTGCAACAAAAACACCCTCTGCTGATGTGCTGGTGTTTGACTACACTAAACATCCTTCAAAACCAGGTGGGTCAGACTCCTTGGAGATAAGCAAAATGCCTCTTGTCAAAGAGGGGTAAACTTGTGTTTAACTGTGATTGGGAGAGCGTTGCTGGGCTCTGGGACCCAAAGGAGAAGGCCCATATCTTCAGTGACTTTATAACTGCCTGGTTATGCTCACTTTTGTAAAAGAATCTTGGTAGAAGCAGCATTCTCTGAAGAGGTTCATGTATAAAATATCATTATTGCAACAGAAACAAATTTCTTGGGTGATAATGATGCTCCTATGAATTGACGTACAGGGAGATGCTAAATGAAAGGAATTTGCTGTCTTTCAGACCCAAGTGGAGAGTGTAATCCTGACCTTAGATTAAGAGGACACCAGAAGGAAGGCTATGGCTTATCATGGAATGCAAATTTGAGTGGGCATCTTCTCAGTGCATCAGATGATCATGTAAAGACCACAAATTTTCTCCTGTTTAAAAAAGCTCAACTCCTCCTGATTTATGCTGTAGTAGAAAATTGGAGAAAGTCTGTCCTAGTGCAGCTGTGTATTGTTATGTGGGGAAGCTCTCACATATTGTAATTACATTTCTAAAGGCTGTGAGTTGGCTTTAGACTGTAATCAACCACATGTTCTTTTTAAGGTTTTTGCTGTAAGAACGGAATGTTTTTATAGTTGTCTGCTGGAAGAAATCCTTTAAACTGGTTTGGGTCAAGACCATAAATTAGTAAGACTCTCAAAGATCAATAACTAATAGCTTATAAATTTCTTTGTGGACTTTGAAAGTGTAAATTGCTTCTAAATAATCCTTGGGCCTTGAACATGCAGAAAACTGATTGTTAATTTAGTGCTCATTAGTGGCATAACAAGTGTTCTTTTTATGCCATAATAATAAGAAAATAACTGCTTCAGGAGTCTTGTCTCTTTATATGTAGAGTGTGATTGATTATTTATTCGAAAGATGATACAACCAGAGTCTGCATTTCAACAAAATGTGGCTTATTTACAGACGGTGTGTTTATGGGATATAAGTGCTGGATCCAAAGCGGGCAAGATTGTTGATGCAAAAGCCATCTTCACTGGGCACTCTGCAGTAGTGGAAGATGTGGCATGGCACCTGCTCCATGAGTCTCTGTTTGGATCTGTGGCAGATGATCAGAAACTTATGATGTAAGTCAGGAGATTTTTGGGTTGGGTTTGCTCTGTCCTGCTGATGCCTTTTTTCAACCTAGAAATAAAAAACCCCACACTTTTGAGATAATATTAGTATGGGAGGTAATGTAAAAGTGGATCTTTATTGGAAGCCTCTGGGGCAGTTATGGAAGAATGTCCACAAAAACCCACCCCCCCCACAGGGGTGCATATAGTTCTATAAGTTTAGTAAATTAGCATAATTGACAAAAAAGCACCAATTAGGTGGACACGTGCTGATGCAATTACCCCCCAGGTCAAGCCCCTTCTCTGGAACCCCCTCTTGGAACTGGCTGTACTTTGTTTATGAAAATGTGTCTCGATGAGCTGTTTTCAACCTTGGTAGCCAGGGAGAGCCAAGATAGGATAGGGGCCCTTGGAATATGTTTTGTCATTCTGCCTAGGGAAAGGACATGGAAAACTACTAGGAAAACTAGCCACTAATACAATAGGCTACAGATGTATGTGTAAAGAATACAGAGAATATACAAAAGAAAAAAAAATGTAAAAATCAAAACAACAACATTGCCGATGGATCTAGTCCACAGCACTTGGATAAAAAAAGGCCTGAATTTTGGAGTGAATTCATGTAGCTCTTTCTGGCAATCAGCTACAGTGGTGGTGCAGATTCACGGAAATATACATGCCAATTAATGTGTTCACAGCACTTGAAAAGAAGATGTAACTAATATGTATGTCAGCTTCCTGGTGCAAGCTGTTCATGTACAACAGACACAAAATACTGAAGGTTTTGGAATGAAAACTGTAGCTTCAGAGTTGAGTTTAATAGTAAAAACTGTAGTGAAAAAGAATTTTCTATAAAAGCTTAAGTTTGTTTGCTTCCCCTCTTTCCTTCCTGCCCCCAACCCTTCCCCAAACCCTTCACTGCCACAGCTGGGACACAAGATCTAACACCACGTCCAAGCCGAGTCACTTAGTAGATGCTCACACAGCTGAGGTCAACTGTCTGTCCTTCAATCCTTACAGCGAGTTCATTCTGGCAACTGGCTCTGCTGACAAGGTTTTCACTTGTGTATACTTTATATTCCTAAGTAGTGCAGAAGAAAGCCATTATAGTAAAACCAGTCTTTTGTTGCTTGTGTCTCCCAGACGGTGGCTCTGTGGGATCTTCGAAACTTAAAGCTAAAACTCCATTCTTTTGAGTCTCATAAGGATGAGATTTTTCAGGTGGGTAAACTACTTACAACCTGTAGTGAAAACCCAAGAAAAGTAGTGGTTTGGACAAGAACATGTAGATTTGTGTTCTTGCAACACAATTTAATCTGTTGAACCAAAATTCACTATGTTGAGTTTGACAGTTACAGGCAGTAGCATGTAGTTTATTTCTGCCTTTCCCCACTTAGCTTTGAACCAAGTAGTCAACAACTTCCTGATAAAAAGATACTGGGTGTTTGCAAGTACCTTAAGTACAAGTAGAAGGTTTATCTAAAATAATGTACTGTAGAGAGGATTTGGATTCAAACCTAATTTTGTGAACTCTGCCTATTTAATTAGGTGCAAGTAAGAGTAATTTTTAGTGAATTTCATTAAATATGGTAAGTCTTTAATAGTGAAATAATGTTGTCTGTTCAGTATGAGAAATCTTAAGACTAAAGCAGTTTGTTTGAACTACTGGATAGCCTCTGTGCTGGAAGAAACTGATTTACAGAGTATAGATAAAAATTAGTGGCCAGGGTGCTGGTTATTCAGGATATGCTTTAGAAGCCAGTAACTGCTCCACTGAAGTTTTCTTTCAATAGGTTCACTGGTCTCCTCATAATGAAACCATTCTTGCTTCAAGTGGTACTGATCGTCGCCTTAATGTGTGGGATCTAAGGTGAGGGGCAATTCCTTTCTGTTAGTATATATCAACAGATGGTTAAAAGAAAGACTGCAGGTCTGCATTATTAGGAAGGTTTGATTTGTGCTGTTCTCTAGCTTTCCTTGCTTACCTCAAGTCTGGTCTTTTGGGTGTAAATAGAAACAGCACAGTACATCTAAAGTTACTTCTCCATCAGGTTTTCTTGTTAACACCATTGTTTTCTGTTGACTTGTTGCCTAGATTCAAAAGACAAAACCTGCTACAGTGTTGAAGTGGTAGGCTAAAAAGCAGTTCTTTAATGAAAGCTTTCAGGTGCACATATATGGCTATATATGTATACATGACAAAGGATTTCTGCGGTTTTTGAAAGGTTAATTAATTAGTTTCTCTAGGAGGTACATCCAATAGGAGATCAACTGGCCCAGTTAAACACCCTTGGGTCTGCCCCTTTGGAGTTGGTCCAGGAGTTTCTTTGCCCTATATCTTGTTATGTCTCTCAGTTTCTGGTGGAAAACAAGGTGTCCTTGTCAGAAATTGTGTTCTTAAAAATAAGACTAGACAAGAATTTCAGGAATGTGTTAGAAAGGGTTAGCTAATTATTCTAAAATGTGAGTGAGGGCGGGAAAAATACTAGAAATCATACAACTATATATAAAAAATCTATTAAGCTACAAATGTGAAAAAGGCTAAAAATATTTAGGCATCACATCAGTGATTTTTGCCTCCATGTGCTTCTCAAGATTCCATTTCAGTAACGACAGTGCCAGACTGTTGACGTTTTATACCTGTTGCTTATAGATGTTTCACAGTGAGAAACACCAATGGCCAATATGGGAAACAAAGGCCAGGAACTGTTCAGTTAAGCTGACAGAGAATGCAACTGTGATTTTATTAAAAAGTGTAACCTACTTCTTACAGTAAAATTGGAGAAGAGCAGTCTGCAGAGGATGCAGAAGATGGGCCTCCTGAGTTGCTGGTAGGTACCCTTTTGTTCAGGTTTGTGTGCTGACATGTTGCGTGGCAGTGGGATGTCTTGATGCCTTTCCAGGCATCATTGTTACTGTGCTTCTAAAACTGCAGCTGTTCATAAATCTTTTCACCTCCCTGGTTTCCAGTCCATTGCTCTAATTTGCTGTAGGCTTCCTCTCTTTGGTTCTGAAGGTTTCCCCAACTCTTATGTAAGTGTTCTTAGAGATAATCAAAATGAAATATGGCTGGGTTTCACAGCCCAGCCCTGTGTGAACGGAGACCATTTTGAGGATGTTGGTTGTTGCTGTAAGAGCAGGAACTGTTATCTCAAATGCTGTCTCAGCAACTGCATCTGTGTCCATAAGCAGCGAATGGGAAGCAGTTGAACACACACCTTCCTTATGTCTGTTGTGAATCTCTAGTAGGAAGTTTTTCTTTGGGTAGTTGTTGGCATGATGAATTTAACTTAAGAATCCTGGGTTTTAACAGATTTCTGTAGAGTTGAAATGGCTTACTGAAGCTTGTGGGGGTTTTTTTACAGTTTATTCATGGAGGACACACTGCCAAAATTTCAGACTTCAGTTGGAATCCTAATGAGCCTTGGGTAATCTGTTCTGTATCAGAGGACAACATAATGCAGATCTGGCAGGTGGTGAGTGTCACAACAGCTCTTGTGTTACTCTGAAGCTTGTTGTATAAATGAAACTGAAAAGGCTTGTTCTTCTTAGGGCAGCTTGTGCCTTCAAGGACTGAAAGTTGTCTGTGCCATATACTTCTTGATCTAATCAAAAAGTGTAAGACTTTTAAAAGAAAACTAAGACTAAAACAACTTGAATAAAAGCAACTGCTAGTTAATTCTTGATTCCAAGTCCTAGGTACTAATTAATATTAAGATTTATTCTTAATAAAGCAGTTGCAAACTTATATCCAATATTAGCCAAGACTTACTCATGCCCCTTCCCTCCCCCATAAGTTGGCTGTAAAGCAGGATGTCTTTTAAATCCCCAGTTAGTTCATATTACTTCACATTACGGGAAATGGATCAGCTATCTTAGAAATGTGGAATAAAGTAATTTGGGAATAAATTGAGTTAAACTAATGGACTTGAATGTGTTTCACAGGTCAGGCTTCTTTTTTTTAGTACCTGCGCTTCTTTTGTGTGTTTAGACTGTGGTTGAAATAATTTCAAATAATATGCTCATAAAAGGGCTAGTGGTTAAATGGCTACTGCTTTTGTTGTTGAAATGGAGCAATGCAAGAAGGCAGCTGCCAAAATGTAGCCACTGTGTACACATTCCTAAATTTGGCAGCCCTTTAAGAAAGGGCAGGGAGAAAATCCCTGCAAGGAGGGGATGACGGCTGTGCCATCTTGGTGTTATCAAGGTTTTTTTTTCTATATGAAATGTAGAAGATTGTTTAAAAACAATTGTGTATATAATTTGTAATGTAATGTTTTGTTTCATCAGGCAGAAAACATTTACAATGATGAAGAACCAGATGTAACAGCAGCCGAACTGGAGGATCAAAGAATGTAACTTTTCTTCAAGGAACTACTGGGAATGACATAGTTAAATTCTATTACTACTGTATACATAAAATAAAGCCCTGGAAAAAAAAAAAAAACAAACTTCAAAACCAAATAGCAAACCAAACCAAATTCCAAACCAAAACCCCACAATCCCTGGGCAGAAGCATTATATCAAAACAAGAATATTCCTAATCAGGTTAAGCAAAAAATATGACAACTCAATTAAACAAGCAAAAAAAGCTTGTTTAATCAAGTTGTTATGAGATACCCTTGGTTCTGTGGGCACTTTGAGCTGTTACATACTGTACAGCAAGTAGCTTTAGAGAAAATAAAAAGTACTTAATACCTTTGTCTATATTTTTAAATAACTTCCTGTAAAGAAAATGGTCACATCCTTACTCTTCACACATAGAAACTGTATGAAAACCCTCCCTTTTTATTAATATGTAAAAAGAGCTTTTCACTTTTACACACCACTTTTGGATTGGTTTTGCATAAATAAAATCTATTCAAAAAAAGTTTGGTGTGTTTAATGTTCACTGGTGTAAATTGAATGCTTCTTGCATTTAATGATATAATAACTTTATCACCAGGCAGCAATTAAATTTATGTGGTTTTTAGTTTATAACTTAGCCCACGGTTAAAGATCTGTGAAGCAGATCTTTGTCTTCATGCAAAACAAAAAATTGGAATAGGTAACTTGACTTTTTCACAAAGGGAAGGGGTAGAGGAGGAGGTTTAGGAAATCCATGGGGAGAGCCAGTAGATCTGTAAAGCTCAAGCATAAATCTTCAGCAGACTCAAATAACTCCTTCGTGTTTGGGTGATTAGTGGTTGGATTTTGTTTGTTTGTTTTGGTGGATTTTATGTGTTAGGGGGTTTTTTGGGTGGTGGTAAAAGCACTGTCCTATATAGTTTTCTTAAGTGCCAAGGTGCCAGTGCCCTCTTAGTGAATTGGTGTCACCCGTGTTTGGTTAGAGCCTTCCTGTTGCATCTTTTACTTAAGTGAGGGAATTTGGCAGTTGTCTAAAATACATTAGTGTCTGAACAAATTATTGACAAAGAGTTTGCTTCTAAACCTCAGACTGACTCAAAAGCTCAAGAATTTTGTTGGTATAGAAGCAAAATTTCATTGTATTTATCATGAATCTAGACAGCAGATGGATGATGTTGGAAGCTGTCCGGCAAATCTAAGTGTCTGAGTTTATAGCTCTTAGCTACCTAAGACCTTATTTAAATTAAATTCTTTCTGCTCAAGCTGAAAAAAAAAAGAGGTGATGGTGGTGACTGGTAACTGAAAATGTGATACGTTGCTCTCCTCTCCACTGGAACTGTAACAAGTTAGTAGACTACTGGGCTCAAGCTGCATATCTGAAGCTGCCTATGCTGGCTCTGGCTGGGAGGGAGTGCACGTCTGTCCAAGCAGTGATGTGGTGCTGGGGGCTGTGGTTTGGATTTATGGCTGGAATGGTGCTGATAAGGCACCTGTGCTTTGGCTCTTGCTGGGCAGTGCTTGCACACTGTGTAGGCTGGGGGGAAGGGGCTCAAGCTGAGGAGGAGACACAGCTGGGACTGCTGACCCCAACTGGCCAAAGGGCTATTGCTTACTTTAGGCCATGCTCAGCAATAAAATGGGTGGAGGAAGGTGAAGAGGGCCTTTCGTGGTGGCCATTGCTTGGATGGGGGCAGGGCATTGACCTGTGTCAGGGAGGGGGGCAAGTGGTTTCTGTTCCCCCCTTACCTGCTTCTGCAAGTCCTCCAGCTGTTTCCAGGAGATTTTCTTCCTATTCTCTCTCCTGCCCTGCTGGGGAAGTGCAAATGACAGCACATGATAAGTGTCCAACACTGAATTCAGAGGTGGTTTCTGGTTGTGCCCTACATTCTTTTGACTATCATTCTGACACACACAGCTCTTGAAAAGCAGGAAATGAAGATGTCAATGGCCCAGCTTTCTGGAAAAACAGAAATACTTCCCTGAGAGCATGGTGGTGGCTCCTCCTGGTGCAGATAGAGCGGTGCTCTGTGACATGACCCCTCCCTGCTGCTGGTCCTCTTCAGTGCTTGCTTCAAGGAGCCTCCTGGCTGCTTGACACCAACATGGAGAGCACAGCTCATCCCTAGAATTGGTGATTCCAGCTTTGTGTGTGAAATACGGTTGGGGTTGTTTGCTACAGTCTTTTTACTGCCTCACTAACTGAATGGGAGAGGGAAAGTGGAGTGTAGTAACTGCACTGCTCTTCTTGCTTTTCTTATGCTATTTTTCTTAATTCCCTGCCTGCTGTTACCCCCCTGCTTTGGAGTCATGAGGTCACCATGCAGGGACTTGTCTCTCCACACCTTTTTCAATAATGGTTCCCAATAAAGTGATGCAGGTAGGTGCAAAAGAGCTCGAGTATTCCTCTGAAGGGCTGAGATGCTGTTGGAGTTCAGCAGAGAGATGACAAGTGGACAGGATGCACTAAAGAGCATGGAAGGTCAAACCTGCCAAAGGACACCTTGGCCACTGCTTGATTGACTGTGCTTTGGTCCTGCTGGTGTTCTGGGTGTACATGTACAAACAAACACTAAAATTCTATGCACAGGAAATGGAAATTAATGCATTCTCTAAATATGGGTTTGGCTTGCCAAGCCCCCTGCCATGGGCAGGGACACCTTTCACTAGACCAGCTTGGGGCTCCAAACCCATCCAACCTGTCCTTGGACACTTCCACAGATGGGGCTTCAAGACATCCACAGCTTCTCTGAGCAACCTGTTCCAGTACCTCACCACCCTTACAGTAAAGAATTTCTTCCTAATATCTAATCTAGACCTACCTACCAGATCTGGATCTGTAGGGATCACAAGGTACTGGTGGTACCTTGAATGTCCCACAAAGCCCTACTTCCCTCTAGAGCACAGAGGAGCAGCCACCTAGGGCCTAGAGGTGCAGTCAGTGCCTGCTCTCTTACAGCTGAAAGGATGGGATAATTAATAAAGGAACAAAATGAGAGCATAATTTCATTAACTATACCTGCATTTCAAAGTGCAGTAGTAAATCCAACCTCTGCACGGCTTTCTTTTCCCCAAGTCTGGATTGTTTTTCTCCAAAACCTGTGTTCAGTCCAAAACAGCTTCTTTCAGTGGCAGCAACCTCATACCAATCTTTTTTAGGCAGCTCTAAGACAGCTCAGTTCTGCAGCAAGTATTTAATTAGGAGAGTCTACATCTTACTGGCTAAAAGTGTTTTGTTACAGAGAATGCAGTGCTGAGAACTGTCACAGAATGACACAGAGAGAGAGAGAGACTCACACTCTTGACTCTGATGATTCATGCAGCAAAAGGAGCACTTTATTTACATTACATGTCTATTTATAGAATTCCAACAATCACCATGGATTGGACAGTGATGGTAAGACCTCTTGACTCCCTTGGTTCCATCGTAAGTCCATCAATCCTTTCTTCCTCCAAAGAGGAATGCAAACAATCCTTATTTACAAGAAAGAGTGTGAGAAAGTATAAAAGAATCTGTCACCATCAGAAGGCTGAAACACCAGGGCAACAGAGAACAATATGGTTTTCAATTTGCAAGTAGGTTTTTTTATAAATATTTTTTTAATGCCTGAATAGCATGTTTTGAAACACTGGAAGATCCTCATATTGAAGTCTATTCATCTGAATGCCATAAGATTTTGATTTTAAAAGCTTATTACTGATTATGCACTGCTTTTTGGAAGTAGTAAATATAATGGAAGTTGAAGTTTAAATAAAAAAAGAAATAGAGCAGTCAACCTGAACAATGACTCCAGCAAGATACTTATTTGTTGCATTGGACAAGAGTTACTTTAGGCCTACTTACAGATTATACTTAGTTCAATGTGTTATTCAAGGGTCATATGTGCTGGGGAAAGGAAGCACCATCAGGCTTTCCATCCACGGGTCTTTCTTATCAAGGGAACTGTGTACAGTTTTGAGACTTACCTTTTTTTGATTGGCTGTTCCCAGAAGACCAGGTATAATGAAAACTGTAAAAGGTAATCTAAAGTGAAAAACTGCCAGTTTAGAGGGACTTCCTCCTTCTCAACACCTATGTATTTGACACAATTTTCCAGTATTTTTTCTCTCCAAGCTTTTCAGCCTACACCAAAGAATCTGAATTCTTTTCTCTTTGTACTGAAATACAGCATGAATGACAGTGAAACTATAAACTGTATTTTAAACCAGCTGTTTTATTTCAGCAGACATATTTTCTAGAAGTTGAATGACAAAAATCTTCAGCTAGGCTCTTGTCAGACCACACCAGCACATTTTGGAGAACAGCAGAACTGTGGCAGAGTGGTCTTTTATTGCTAATAAAGCCAAGGGGCATCATAAATTTTTGCTCCCACTTCTCCCTAAGAATGGGATGGTTATCATCAACTCCTCTGAAGATACACTTGACAGAAGTATTTGTGAGGAGCTGCAAGACATTAAGGCTGAAATATTTTGGAAGACTGATACCTATACAACAACAAATCTGAGAGCACATGTAATGCTCCTGCATTTTGCTTCAGTGTGGCAAAAAGCAAGTTTAGGGTTTTCCTTTACTGTGTATGAAGAACTGCATTCACTTTTATTGTAAAATGCAAGACCCTTGAGAACACGAACTGTGTGATAACAGGTAATTTTTGCTACGTAGCCACACAGTTTATGCCATTATCCATACTATACTTTATTGTCTTCCGTGTGTATACGATGCCTCTTCACTTCAGCACTGCAACAGCTGAACAAAGCTGTGTAAACTCTCTACAGGGAACAAGTATTTAAGTCTAACACCCAGTTTGACCTGTTGCTTGATGGCCACTGAGATGTTTGGTGGGGTAGATTTTTCATAATTCTTTTAACATCAGCTTCTGTCTTGTGAATTTCGAACCCAGAGCTTCTCCCAGATCAAGCAGAGTCAAACATGGATAACAATGTTTTGAGAGTTCAACTATTCTGCCCCTTTAAAAGGCAATGGATTGCTCTTTTAAAACATCAACAGTGCATAAAATGCACATTCTGGAGAAAAAGTTTAGGAGAAGAGTCAGTAACCACCCAGCAGGAAACATCAGATGCACAAAGCCAGCAAAAGCTTTGATGAGCAGGATTTATAAAACAGGCAGCATGACCAAGATCAAATGGTTTTATATGAATATAGGCATAAAGGGTAGAAACCAACCAAACAACTCCAGCAAATTACAGAGATTAAATACCAGTATCATTATGGACTTGGCAGAATTGAGGTAGTTATTTTAACCCTTAACAGCAGGACATAAAATAGTGAACTACATCAATAGGGAGTATCTGTCACATGGCTGTATTCAGATTAAGTTTAAAAATTTGTGACTTAAATTCATTTCCTCAGCTTGTAATATCATGAGATGTAAAAGGGTATTTAAATTTGTAAAGGCTCTAAGAGGTTCCTTTCTTGAAGTAGAGCTGTAGAAGCAGTGTTGTTGGCATAATCTGGAATTACACAAAGGCCTGTTTCAACTGTCCCAGTCCATGAGACAAGCACAGCACAGACCACTGTTCAAACAAGAAATCCAAAACAATGTGTAACCCCAGAGCTAAAAGATAACGAACAGTTCTAAAGGAAATTAAAATAAAGTCTTAATGGGCACCACAGTATTCTTAAATTTCTTAAAAGTTCAGACTCAATGGGTGCCAGAGTCAGCAAGGTCTGTAAAAGCTAGCAGAGTTAGATGAAGCTGAGTTAGGTTGTTAGAAGGAAATATAACCTTCTTTCAAGAAGAAATGTCTAAACAAGAAGAAAAAGGTAGAATCATCAAAATTTAAATGTAAAACTTAAAAAAAAAACCTCAACCAAACAAAACCAAACCAGAAAGGAACAAAAAGTATCTGTGAGGAGTAACTTTCTAAAGGCCTAAAACAAAGTATCTCTGACTACATCAAACACAGGTGCCTGTAGGGCTCAGAATGCAGCTGGGAAAAGAGGTTCTTCCCCCAGACCTACTCTTCACTAGACAAGTACAGCTCAAATGTGTGTATACATGTTTGCTAAGTCTCTCCTGCTAATGCACATGCATTTGATTAAAAAAAAAGGAAAAAGCCAAAATCCCCAGCTATTAACTGCAACCAAATTTCCCTCTAGCAAAAGCTTGCAATTCTGACCAGTTTTCGTAAGGAACTTAGCGAGACTGGGAAGATCCAAGGAAATAATAACAGATTTGTCATCTGTATCAGCATGCACTGGAAGAAAGGACAGAAAGAAGTGTTTACACAGGAGCAGAGGCAGCACCTTTGAGGAGACAAGTCTGAGATACAAAGGAATACTTTGAAGTATAAGGAGAGCAACTAAGAACAGACAGTGTAGTTGGATTTCAAAATACTTGTCACAGTTCTAGAAAAGGCTCAGGGCTAGGACCTCTGTCGCTCACTTTTTATACAATGGGTATCTTCAAACAAGTTAACAAATTTTTTAAAATTAAAAATTAATACTATCTTCAAAGAGTCATAGAGCACATTAGAGTATGTTGTAGAGCAGCTCCAAATGCTACCTAGAAAAAATACTCACAAAGGAAAACTGAACTCAAAACCTGTTCCAAAACAAATTGTTCAGGGAAGTTGCGACATGTTAGAGTATATACCAAAAAAGGCAAATAGAACACTTTTCAGTATTAGGAAACTAGGAGGAACAAATGACCCCACAGAGTATGACAGAATGTGGAGCACTTGATGAACTTACTAGGAAACCTTTTTGTTTTAGATAAATCCCCACATTTTTTACAGTGCACCCAACTGAACTATGATGGATACATTCTTGGAGAGAGAAGGCATGAGCAGAATTGGAAGCAGGCAGGGGCAGGTTCAGCCAGAGCTCCTGCCCTTCATGGTCCAAGTGACACTCACCTTAAGACACTCCAGGTGAGGTGAGCAGAGTGCAGCACCTATTCACCCCTTGCCCCAGGCTGCTCCCACCAGATACCACCAGGAACGTGCAAGTCACTGCCATGACCCCAGAGCAGCCCCCTCCCAGGGCACCTCACTCCAACAATACGCTTGAAATCAAATGTCGCATCTTTTAATTTTCACTCTTGACTTTTCAAATAAATAACAGTTTCAGCAGATTCAGTTAGAAGACATGAGTATGATGTTAAAGAAAAACTCAGAGTCCAATATATTAAGCATACTTATTTACTTAATCTATACAGAATTGAGTAGATAAAATTTCAGATTCACATTAGTGAAAAATCTCTACAAAATGTTCTTGAAAAGCGAAACAAAGACTGCCTGTTCATTTATCACTTTTCCTCATGAAAGCAGACATGGGTTGTAAAAATAAAGCAGTGTGTTTAGCACAAACTAGATTTCTGCATCACTTTTTTCACAGTTATTTCCATCTACAGTCCAAAGAGGTAGATTTTCTGCAACACCTGAGAATTGAACTGTAACATAACCAGGTGTAATGAAAGGAAGGACAAAACAATACAGATACAGCCCTAACTTACGTGTGTATGTATACACGTATCCAGGTCTTGAATCACAGACAATTCAGCTTTTTGCCGCTTAATCATGGTGAAACTGTCAATCAGGCCCCAGTTTTGACAATTAGACACACTCATCTCAGGCTACATCAGTTCACATCCCAAGTTAAATGGTTTGTAGTAGTGGGAGAAAGGCAGTAATACAAGGTTACTTATGAACCCAACTGGAGCCCCTTTGGCTGCAGCCTGGCAGTGCAATAGTCTGCAGTATGGCGGATCAGTGACAGTGCTGAGCTTATCCCTAGCATCAGTTTGTATTTCTTTTTTAAAACAACACTTTTTAATCAATGCATGAAACTTTGCTGACTGGTTTCAGGAAGCAAAGTACAGCTTGCCTTGGCCAGATAAGTTGCTATGATAAGGGTACGTTTAGGGTAGAAAACAGAGAAAATATCCCCGCTCTAAAAGCCTTTCACTTGGGGCATTCCGCTTCATTTACATATTTAGCCAGTGACAAAGATACTTGTATTGCTGTTCTATACATCTGTTGTGTCTCAAAAAGCCCTTTAATTTATTCTTGCAGCAGGGTCCAAAAACTCACTCTTGCCTCCACGTAAAACAAGCACTACAGAAAGAATTGTCCAGAATACAAATAATAAACTGTAAAAATAGAAAACTGCATGTTCTACCTTGCCAAGGGTATGATGCACCAGATACAAAGTTTTTCACTTTTCCTCAGGAAAATTATATCATACTTAGTGTTAGCTGAAAACCAGTTCTCACAACACCTGTTTTTTCAAGCTTGATTCTATAAAGCAAGCAATTTGAACAGCAAGTCTGAAATATTTCTTTCCAGTAATTTTTATGCTATATGGTTCGCAAGATTGACATTTCAAAGCTCTGAATCTAACCTGACTGACTGCTCATTGCTACCTTCTTTTCATTCCTGCATTGTGCTTGGACCACAAACACCAAACCCACACAATCTAGGAGAAAGATGGCCACCTTCCCATTTGCTCCATGTCAGAAATGTAAGTTTTGCACAGTTCCTCTTAGTGGTATGAGTTAAAACACATGTATTAGGGCTTATATAACCTTTCTCTCCAAGACAGCTAAGTTATTTCAACGTACATTACTACAGAAAAAGGATTGGGAGCTCAGTGCAGCCTGAACATTCAAGTAATTTAGCCACTGAACTGCCAAGGGCAATGGGGGTGGGAAGCTCCTTGAGATGTGCTTGATTCAGAAATCCCCTCCAAGTAAGTGCAAAAAACTTTAAGTACCAGAAAAGGCTACACATGTTCGTATTTCTTAAAATGTCAGCAACCAAAACTAGAAAGTAAATGCATAGGAACTAAAGTTAGGGGTAGCTTGTAGTTAGATCACATTGCCTTGCCAAAAACAGATGTGGGTCCTAGTTCCTTTCTAGAAAAGAAATCATAATGTGGATATCAAATTTTCTAGGAAAATACAATATGGTTTAATGTTAACAAGGGGGCTTTGCTTGTGGTATGTTAGTGTAAGAATGTGAAGTACCATCTTTACCAGACAACCTGACTGGGAAGGCACTCTGCCAACCGGTGCAGCTTTGAGGTTGAACGTGCAGGAAATTCCACGCTGTACTTCAGTAGACGTATCTGAATCTTCATGTTCAATTATAACAAGTATAGCCTTAACTAACACTTAAATACGTTGCATATCTGGCTTTTAGAGGAAGTCTGTATGTCAGACTCCTGTCTTCCACACCTCCAACAGTAAGTGTCTTATTTATCAGCTCTTCAGATAATCCAGAGGTTTGCTCAGACATGAATGCGTTTCTCTAGTCAGGATAACCATGTGGTGGACACACTGCAGCTAAGAGGGAAGAATGTAACCAACACCTGTGCAATAGGCTCCACAGCTATAAAATCCCACTTGGTAACATCACTGTACATTTTCCCACACATTTATATTTAATATGTTCACAGATAGGGCAAATAGTCCAAACTAACCTTTACAACACAACCCTGAGACATCTGCAAAAAGCTGTACACCCTGTTTCACCAGCTGCAAATTAATGTATTTAAAAGTTGTTTTTTCATACCACAAAGTACAAAAAACCCTTCAAGCTTATCTTTTACTATAATCTGGACCTTTACTTTTTTATTCATATATATGAAAACATATATAGGGGAAAAGCTGAGTTTTTTACTGGCCATTAGACATCCTTATGTAGATAAATTTACTGGAAAAATCGATAATCTTTCGTATACTGAGTGGCAAATCAATGAACAAAACCAGAGTGCTGTTCTTTAAAACAAAAGTGACCTGCTGTCACCATTTTCCCCAAACGATATTAGATCTGTACACAGTCTTCCATGACAGTGATTTGTGTTATGGGGAGGAAACACACATGCATCCTTTTATGGAAAAATATTTTCTTTTAAAAAATGAGGCAGATGTGCAACACAGTTGTGGAAAATTTATAGTTTAAGCTATTTAAAGCTGCTATGCAGCTTCCTGTACCACATAAGTCCAGTAGTTCTAAGAAAATACAGATATGGTAGAAAAAGTAAGAAAATTTTCACCACAAAACCAAATAGTTACCACCAACAGAGAAAGTTATACACAAAATATATCTCTCAATACAGTGTTTACACTTCATTTTAGTCTACAGATTCAGTGCCAGGAACAGGACTTGTTGAGACAGTCTTTTCCGAGCTATTTCCCGCATGTGATTCTGCATCGGGTTGCATTCCTGGTTCCGTGTCAATGGGAGTTCCCAGCTCTTCGTGGGAATTGAGTGTGCAGGACTGCAACACCTGCACAGCCAGATCCACGTCTGCTTCTCTAAGAGAAACCTGCTCCTTGAGCACTTCCACCTTCTCATTCAGCTCGTTCCTTTCCGTCTGAAGGGCCCTGCATAGCTTCTCCAAACGCTCCAGTTTTATTTGAAAGCCTTTGTATTCTTTATCTCTTACTGTTTTCTGAAGGACAAAGGAAATAAAAACTCTGTGATACAACCATTTTCCCTCCTTAAATTAATGAAAAGAATTACCACTATTTAATCCTGAATATTAAATCTCAATTAATCCAGTAGGCCAAATTCCAGCTAAACTAGAGCCAATTTCCTCAGAATACTTCACTTGGCCATGAGCTGGAGTGGCAATGGACGCTCTTCAAAACAAGCAATGAGAATTACATAACCACTTAATGCTAACTGTAAGTAAGGGCTGGGCATCAACCAGGACCCTAACATGGAATCCCATAATACTATCAACTACAACCCAAATAACGGCAACTACAGGGAGGAGAAGGGCACAGAAGCAAGAAATTCACAATCCACCAGCAGAATCCAGGCCCAAGTATACCATACTCATGGCTCTCCCAACTAGCTCCTCGTTAGAAGGGAGGGAAAGATAAACAGCACTACAGCAGATCCTACTCAACCAAGCAGTTTGACAAGGCCAGCCCTCACATACCTCAACCAGGCCCTGGACAGTGCAGGCACAGCTGCACTGCACAGCTCCTGCCAGACTACAAGTAATGGCATTTTGTGACCTCAAAAGCAGCAGCAATGCAAGAAAGCAATCCATCTCTTGCACAGGGGTTACTCCCTTCATGTCAGTCTTGTGCATTTCAAACAGATTTCTATCACAGCACTCCTTTGCTCAGAATATTGAAATACAGTCAGTTCCTTCAGCTTGTATGATTTCATACACATTATCCCACCAATTAAACAGTAACCAAAGCCAAGGCTCAATTTTCTTTGTGCCATCAGTTTAGATTTACATAGCAGCCTTCCATTTTCCATGCCTGAGGAGGACAATAACTTACATAACAGGAAACATAATGCAGGCAATCCAAGAAGAGGCTACAGTGTATTACTTCCAGTTCCTTAAAACTGAAAAACTGTATGACATTCTCTAGGACTCAGGCTCTAGCTGAACTACACTGCTGCTTGAAGATGATTACCTCTTCAGCCATTTGCAGAAGAGCCTTGTTGTTGTTTTCCCATTTTGTACGCCACACAATGGTTTCCTTTTCCAGTTTCTTAATCTTCTTTGTCATCTACAAAAGATAAATGAAAGATTTAATTTTGTGGCTTGTGTTGCAACATAGGTGGTTTTACATGAGTAATTAGACTTCTTAGCATTACTTTCCAAGTCCAGTTTGAACAAGTTGTTTTGGAAAAGTGCTTCTGCACAGAATCAACCCCACAAATACAGATTTTGCATTCAAAGAAAACAATATTGAGTCTAAAAAGAAACAGACTATCAACTTTCAAGTACAAGTAATAAAAACGTCCAGGAAAAGAAGTTTTAAAAGATAAGCACAGCCAAAGAGAATGAGAACCAGTATTTGATAAAACACTGACATTACAATTTAGGTATTACTTAAGTATGTCAAAATACAGCAAAAAATTACATTTCTCTTCCATAATTCTTACACCCTATTTTATGATCCACATTAAATTGTCAAAATACTCTTTTATATTTTTAGAAGGCAAATGCTTATAAAACCTAAGATGCAACCCACTAACACCATGCATTTCTGTATTACTTTTTATGAAACTAGGTAATCCTATAAATACCTTCTCCATTTCTTGCCTGAAAGTTGTAAAGAGCTCATTACTTTTTGCCATGGTGGTCTGGAATTCTTCAAACTTATCCATGTAAAGAGAAAGCTATTGGAAAAGAGGCAGGGACATTAATCTGAACAGTGTATACAAATACAAAAATATGTAGGTAGGCAGCAAAATGAAACTAGAAATAATAAAACATTAACTTACTTTTTTCTTTTAAACTATACTACAATTTCCATTTGAGAAACACATAGACCTTGTCTGAAAATATGCTATTCCAATTATATGTGAAGTAGAGTCTGTGTTTATAGAACAGCAATGTATTCTGAAGTTAAAAGGATATTATGTTTAATAAAATGCTGGAAGACATCACAGTTCATCACTACCTCATTTTTACTTCCCCATTGAAAAAAAAAATTCGGTGGATATAAACGTATACAGGAAATTCAGCACCTGGCTGGTGAAATGAAAACTTAGGAAATACCTGCCTTTCCACCTTAACCAGCCAAAGCTAATAACCAAGGCTGGGACAAAATAAATAGAATTTATTTCAGAAATCAAAATACACATTCATAACCAATGTAATTTTCCCCGTGAACAAAAATCATGAAAAGTGAACATTGAAAAGAAGTTCACATAACAGTGAAAAGCATTACACTTTAAAAAGTCAAGAGCATTAACATTCAATGACAGAAAATTTTCTTGCCCCGCACCACAAGGTAGATCACCAAGAAAGAACTGCAAAATATGTTTAATAATATCATTAAAAAAAATATGATTCCTAATCAGTGTGTGATTTGATGTTCAAAGAATACATGACCATTTCACAGTAACTTCTTGCTCCAGTGAAGAGTAGTAGGTTCTCTCAATTCTTACACTGGGGGTTTCAGGACAATACAATTCAGAGAATAGAAATATTGTGGTTTGCTCTATTAGTAAGGGGAATTTCATAACAGGAATTAGCCTAACTTGTCAGCACTACATCATGACTCCTTGCCCTTATTGTCACTAAACTTTCTAGTTCATCTTATTCTACAAAAAAATCTGTTGGCCCCAAGAAACCACTAACTATACCCATTGTAACTATTTAAAACAGTAAGAGAGGCAGATTTTAAACAAAAGGTAACTAACTTAGAAAAATCATAGAAGACTAATTATGGTTAAAAACCTATCTAGAAGTATCTGGATATTCCTGTGTTCAAGTCCAATGGAGATGTGTGTGATTGCATCTAACTACACACATACTTCAAACCTAACTCCTGGAAAGCCTAGAAAAGAACTGGGTAAAGTAAGTGTGAAAAAAGGGCATGGAACAGCTCTCAAAGACACTGTCATGGTTTAAGCTCAGCTGGCAACTAAGCACCACACATGGGGGTGCTCACTCATCCCCACTCCCCATCCCAGTGGGATGGGGAGGAGAATCAAAGCTGTAGGTTGAGGTAAGGACAGTTTAGTAATTGAAACAAAGTAAAACACAATAATAATAGATGATGATAATAAAAAAGAAAGAACAAGTGATGCACAATACTGCTGCTCATCACCTACTGCCAGATCTCATTCCCAAGCCCACATCAGCCCCCTTTCTGGGTAACTCCTCCAGATTATATATCGGGCATGATTACGTTCTGGTCTGGAACATCTTTTTGGCCAGGGTCACCTGTCCCAGCTGTGCTCCCAGTTTTTTTGGGTTTTTTTTTGTGTACCTCCTCATTAGCAGAGCATGAGACATACAATAGCCCTTGACTTAAAGTAATCACAATTCAGCAACAGCCAAAACATGTGTGCCATCAGTGTTATTCTTACAGTGAATCCAAAATACAGAATAGAGAGAAATTTACTCTATTCCAGCTGAAACCAGGACAGAGAGTTCATATAAAACCTCAAGCAAGTTTGAAGCAGTATCAGACACACAGTGAAGAGAACGGCTACTGCTTCCCACTGCTCTGGTACTGGCTGAGACTTCCATTTTCCTGTGCCTCGTGCTGAGCTCACATACAGGCAATGACTGAAAGTGATCCAGAACCAAAGCACAAAAACTGGAGACCATCTCTCCTCTCTGAGGGAATTTTGCTGTAGCATTTATATTACAACAAGAAAATAATTTGAAGACAGCAGGGTCTGTGGACTGAGATAGTCAGGTTACTAAATCTGGATAACTACAGGGATAAAAGGGACATTGCTTGCTCCCAATCCTCCACAACAGGTGGTGATGGAACAGTAAGAAACAGATTCTAAAACCCACCTGAGTAAAAATCCCCACACAACTCTTTACAGTCACAAGAGAACAGTATGTTCAGAGAAGCCATGCTTTCCTAAGCTTTTCTTCTCAATCTTTCCTACATTCTAGTCTTTGCAGTATTAACACTATTAATTTAGAAGAGCGCTAACTCCAGAAATTCAATGTTGAACACCTTCCAAGAATAGCACTCTCCAGATGTATTAAACAGCAAGTACAAAACACCAATTCTTTACAATTTATGTTTCATGCTTCACTACAGAAGAGTTACCTACTGGAAATTAAATTTAAGACTTAATTAAAAAAATACAAAGTACTCTTCACAAGCATCTGATGAATATTAAGTTTTTTCAGATGTCGCCTTATGTTCACTATAGTCACAAATCTCTTTGTATTTTCTTTTTGGAACTGTTACTGAAGACCTCTCCATTAAAAAAAAACAAAAACAATACCTGCTGCTTCAGCTGAGCTTCCTGTTGCTTCATCTGTTCACATTTGTGTCTGGATTCTGTAGCTTCTTTTAGCAGCTAAAAAATAATGCAAAAAGACATATAATGAAAAAAAAGTACTCCCAAAAATGGCTTAACTCAATTTATGATTAAAAATAAACAAACATTAACATCACCTAAAGGCTATTCAACCATGTTTTCTCACACAGGCTTTTTTAATTACTACAATATATTTTCATATATACAATTTAAAGCATGTGACAGCATGCAGACAGTTTTATTGAGACATTTCTCTAACTGGTAACATGAGTCAATATTTCTATTTCTCTAGCAAGTTTGAACTGCTAAATTATGAATAGTTAATTAACAAACTGCGTAATTTATATGTAATGTATATATGTATGTATGTAATTTATAACTGGTTTGTAACCTAATTTATTTTCCACTTTCATTTCTCCAGTCATCATATTATCTTTGCAAACTAGTTCAAACCAATTTTACTTCAATTTGACACCATTTTGCAGGTTCATGTTTGAAGAGATTTTCACCTGCTTACAACTCAGGTTTAAACTCTGGTTTTCAAAAAAAACAGAAGAATCCAACACTAGATGTTAAATTCAAGATTATATAGAAAAAAAACCAAGGGTTTTTGTCTAGAAGTTAAAGATTCATTGGAAGAAAACTTCTCAGAAGACTGCAAGTATATTGCTGATTATCAACATACAAATAAAACATCACATACAATTTGGGGGGCAAACAGTGCAGAAAAATGTGCTTTATTCTGTATTTGTTCTCTCTTATAGCATAAAAGCAGAGGTTACAACCCTTGACTGCAGAAAGTACCTCTGGTATTCCACAGCATGGTCCCCGGTCTAACAGAAATTTAAATGATATCTAGTATATTTGTTGAGAAAATGCAAACAAGAAACATTACTTGCCTGTTAGCATGGACATCAATATTCTAGGCATAATATACAAAACTTAAATCTCAATCTCCTTGTTGAAATCTACCCTAACTTTCAAAAGATGGTCCTCTCAATTCTGTTTGCTTTACATCAGGCAAAGTCTGATTTGGTGGGTTTCATTTCTCTTAACATATATAGAGTTCACTTACAAATTCCCGCTCTCGCTGATGTTTTTCCTCTGCTTCTTTAATAAGTTGGGTAGTTTGCTGAAGTTTGGCATCCACAAGTTGCTGCTGCAGTTCCTTATGTTTGAACACTTGATCAATATGCTAAAGGGAAAAAGAAAATCGTAACAGTCAAACACAGACAGTCTGCTGGTCAATGAAGGCAATGTACTGTTTGGGGAGATGCACATCATTTAAAAGTTTAATGCAAAAGAGAAAGTGGTGATAGACTGTTTTACACGCCTTTTTTCCCCCTTTATCTCCATACGCCGTAATTATCCTTTTTTGTCTTTCATGGAAACCAGATGCCTATTTCATTAAGTTGGTACAATACTGTCAGTCACTTCACACCAGACATTTCAAAAACCTTGTAATAAGCATTCGTACATCATTGCTTCTAAAGTTGGTTTATCTACCTCTAACCCTTATTGTGTTACTTCTAAAAGCTCTAGTTTTCATAATTAAAAAAAAAGCTCAAAATGAGCAAAGTTTGCAACAACAGTTTTATTTAGCTCATGAAATCCCACAAAACATTGCATTTTGCAATCCATAAAGTAGCACAAGGCAACTTCCTCTTTTCTCTATACAGTCTCAAGGTAGATAAAAATATTCCATGACTGCAAAAGGTAAGGAATTACCTGACAGAGAGCTTTGTAACTAACTGATCCAGATTAAAAATAAAACAAAAATTAAACCCTTCCAGAAACAGCTGAGAAATTATATGCCAAACCTCCTGTGCCAACTAAGAACCAGCCAAGTAATCTTAGCTGTAGAACTCCATGCAGTTCAGTTCTTTCTTGGACAAGTAGAATTGGCTATTTTCCATCACTGTAGCTTGGAGCAGCTAGCTCATATCCTGGTGCCAATTAAAGAGAGCTCAGTTAGCCATAGAGTAGAGACATTTCCAGGACACCTGGCCAAATATGTTCTTAAAGCATGACAGCTTACTTCGATTCTGTGCCAACAATAGCAGCTATGTACACAAAAGAGCTTCCCCAAAAGACCCCAACCTTAATGAAACTGAAGAAATAAGACAAAATAACTCTTACATCCCCTCCCATTATAATGTGAAACTATAATTCTGAAGAACTTCAACTCTTAAAACATGTTTATGTTGGAAGCAACCTTTGGAGGCCATTCAATCCACTCAGACTAGGGTCAACTTCAAAGCCTGATCAGATTACTCACACCTTGCCCGGCTGAGCTCTGAATATGTCTAAAGGCAGAGGTTTGACAATCTCTGGACAACTTATTTCTATTTGATTACTTTCATTGTGAAAGACCTTCTCCAATACATCTTGAACTTAGATATTCAAAACCAGTCAGGAAGGGCAGACAGTGAGCCAAACAGCTACTAAATTTCCCTTAGTAGAGAAGTAAAAAGAGTAACTTGAAGAATTATATATAAAATGGCTGTAAAATATGAGGAGTTTTTCTCCCTTTTCAGTAATTATCTGATCCTTACAGCCAAGGAACTAATAAAATCCCATTAGAAGTGTACTGTAAGCACCTCTTCTCGCAATGCATACTGTTCAATGAGTTTCTTCAGTTTTTCCCCCAGCTCAATATTTTCCTGGCGGAGCTTGGCATTATGTATATCATGCTGTTCCAGCTGAGCCTGAATTTCATTCAGTGTGATCTGGAAGTGTGCAGTTGCTTCTTTCCGTCTTTCTTCTTCTTCACGTGCTTGTTGCATGTTTTCTTCCTTTTATGAAAAAATATTCATAAAATATTTAAATATAAAATATTAAAAGTGTTCAGGTCAAACCACGCCCTTTTTGAGTCAGAAACAATGGCAGTAATTTACTTCTGTACAGTTTAATTTCTAGAGTTCTAGAACTAACATAACTAACCTAAACTAACATATAATCATAACATGCCATGCTGACTACCCATGTGAAGTGTGTGGAAAAAAGAATCTAGAAATTGCACAACTTTTAGAAACTTTTATCTTTACCACTACCAACATTACTCAAAGGCTCGTCTTAAGATGCTACATAAGTACCTTTGCAAGTGTCAGCATTATCCAGATGTAAAAACCAGCACTGACACTATAATGCAATTTTTTACAGCAATCACAGATTCCTATTTTATCTTGGCTCTCTTCCATTTCACTCTCATCAAGTATATTCTGA
This sequence comes from Rhabdornis inornatus, assembly GCA_013397075.1. Lineage (NCBI taxonomy): Eukaryota > Metazoa > Chordata > Aves > Passeriformes > Rhabdornithidae > Rhabdornis > Rhabdornis inornatus. Next base: position 26,699 of record VWZS01009494.1, read on the forward strand.
CAGAATTAAGCTTTTTGGTTACCCTGCCATTTCATGCTGCTATTATTTCACTTGTGCTATTTTTTCCAGCAGTTATCAGCTCCCAGAAACAAATATGACAAGATCAAATACAACAAGTAAAATGAATTGACTTGGGGGAGGGTGGGTGAACTTGGCTCAGCAAGTTAACTATCCCTGTATTCCTTACCTTAAAATCAGCTACACTTACACTATATGCCACTCATCTCCTACACGTACAGGTAATGGGCAAGGTGACAAGGAAAAAAGCAGCAGTCTCAATTTTAAGCAGTGATCTGTAAGATTTCCATCACCAGCAGCACTGTAACTTATTTACATAAACTAACCTTCAAAGTTTTGTTGTGACGCTGAAGCTCCCGACAGAGAGATTCCAGTTTGCTACGTGCCAAAATGGCCTTGCTATGCTCACTCTGCAAGTGCACTTTCTCCTTCACAACTTGTGCTTGCTTCTTCTGCAGTATTTTCATCTGCTTTTGAACATTCCGGCTCTCCTCCAACTATAGTTAGAGAGTAAATTTGTTAAATAAACATAGGTGAAACCATTTTTATGCAACTAGATGAGCACACTGAAGAAACTTTTGAACATTTTGGATGAAAACAAGGAAGTAAAATTTCATTAAAACCCCAAGTTGATCTTAAAGAGAAACTGCCATCATCCATCCAGACAATTCTAAATGTATAAGGACAGAAAATGAAAACATACGAATTCCAACTTAACATTTGCCTTTGAGGAACAGGCAGCATGGACCTGTTATTGACTATGAGCTATCAGCCTGCTTTCATCTACAGGGGTAAGAATAGCCCTCTGAAAGGAAGATGTGGCAGATACAATTAAAAGCCAGCTGAGACTGGCTTTTCAACAAGCCACAACTTTTCCCACTCTTATCTTGAAAGTACACGCAACTGCTTATCCAACAGGTCTTGGTTTTGCTATCATAAAGAAAAACCACACAACTGAGCTCCTTGTCAGCAGGAGCTCCTACCAAGGGAAGCAGTAATTGATACAAGTTTGTAAAATGCTGTGGTATTTCAGAAAAGAACAGACAAAACTAGCAGCCCTGACGAATCAAGTCAGTTACTATTACAACTACATAATCCAGACTTTAAGGGATCTGCAGACTCAACCATTTGAAGTAAATTTTTTGTTCTATTTCCTTTAGGCTGTTTATATGGTAGATGACACAGTTAAACTCTGTATACATATTTAAAAATCTATTCTGTGAATATCCAGTGAAGTTTATTGCATTAGTATCTCAGAGTATGTTCCAATGTATGTTATTTTTGGGCTCCCTGAGAAACCATATTATTTAGAGGCTGTTTCTTTGCAAAGAAGGCAACAATGTTAACTGTTACACCGCTCCTTATTAGACACTGCCTCAGCCTTGGGACACCACAGAAAAAGAGGGCTGGCAACGAGGAACATCACCGTGACAGAAGAATAATACAATGCTGGTTTTCTGAAAGAGCTCAAAATAATCCTGAAGCACAAAAGAAAGAATAAAGGACCTCCATGACAACAGTAAATTAAACATGTATTTAATGCAGTTTAGGGAAACAGAATATTAAGGGAGTATTTTCACATCCAAATACAAAAAGCCCTTTCTTTGCATGGTCATAAAACACCACTTCAAGTGGTTGTGCTGTCTGCACACCTATGAAACTTCAGGCCTGTAAAACTGTGCCAGTGTGAAACGTATCACCAAGGATGCAAACCTTCCTGCACCATAGGCTGATCTCCTGATAGATTCCAAATTACGGAAAAAAAAATTGTGGAAGATCTTTTGCCAGGAGAGAGGCATTCCTACCTTCATTGTACAGTCCTTTTCATGAGACACCACTGAAAAACCTGACAGTGAGCTTTAAAGATGATGAATCTTTAAAAAAAGAAAAAAAGCATTGTAGGTGTACTGTCATAACAGTTCAAACCTCTGCTGGCATTAAAGCTGACACCTATGCCAGTGGTTCTCCACCACTATCATGAAGAAAAGAAAGCATCTTAAAAGGAACACAACCAGATCCAACCTAAACATTCTAAGTGGAACAGGGGCATCCCTCAAACTCATTTAGCTGAAACAGGACTATTCTTACACCCAACATGCTCCCACCCAACTCCTCAGCCATTCTGAGCATCATGAGGAAAGCAAGTGGTTTTCTAGGATGGTGACTCTGAATGCTTACTCTGCCTACAGGCTATGGATCCTCTCCCGGGAGGGCAAAAACCGTAACAAAGACACATCTCTTCTGACTGCCAAGCTTCTTGAAGGAGATTACAATTTATTTGGTCTAGCTGCTCCCTAATTGTTTTGAGAGCTTTCCATCAACAATAAAACCCAAAGTGAAATAGGGAAGACTCTTTTCTTTCTGCAGAATTGAGGGATTCATATCGGCCTAGCTCCTCATGCAGGCCCTCACCACCACTGTGATGTGACATGGGAGCTGTATGCTTAAACAGAAAAGGCAACACATGCACGAGCAATTGCATAAGGAACAATTAACTTACTGCATTTTCCTCCCACAATATTGAAGCTCATTTTTAGGTGGGTTCCCCATCCTTGAGTCACAATTCAAAACTATCATTGTTTCTCATTTAAATGGAAGTGACTTCTTAGAAAAACTGCTAGTTTTAAAGGAAATGCACTCACATGAACCAAGAGCACATGAGAGAGAACAAGGAAAACAAAGCAAAAATGTAACAGACCCCCACAGAGGACTCAGGATTTCCATAGCAGAACTAATCTAAGCTTGCGCTTAAATAACCAATATTGCCTCTGTGAGTAAAAAGACCACCTGCTAGATTATCCTCCAAGTTTTGGAGACAGTATAAATCTCAAAGAAAAAAAAATATTTCAGAAACGTTATGCCATGTTGTGCAGCCATTATGTCATTGCAGCCATTATGCCATTTTCAGAAATATTTACCTATGATACACTTGACAGCTACAGAGAGAAAACTTATGCTTTTGTAATCTCTTTCGTTTACATGCATTTTATTACTACAAATACGGTGGGGAAGACACATACACACAAGATTTCCAGTCCTTCCATTCCTGTTTGTCCCTGTCTAAAGAAAAATGAGTCAAGTGTTGTATCTCCAAGAACATTCTGGAAAGTAAATGAATTTATGAACCCTCTCCTCTAACCCCCCAGTTCTGTGATCAATTATTTTAGAGCATAAATTACTATTTAGCCTACTTGAGGCAGGAATACACTTTACAAGCTGTTTATTTTTGGTTTGTTACTGAAGAAATGCAACCTTTTCTTTCTGTTCCTTTACATGATCAGAAAGCAAAAAGCAAAATTAAATCTAGATCTTTCCAATGCTCCACATTTCCCAAAAATCACTAAAGAGTTAAAAATAACAGGACATTCCCCCCCTCTGAATCTCTGTATGACAGTATATTCTTTCTCTTTAACCTACAATGATAAAACACTAGCACAAAAGCATTATCAAGAACTAGGAAAATAATTACTCCCAAAAGAACTCAACTTTTCTGTTAATCCTAGTATTATGCTTCAACACCAAGTTATCAAAACCTGTTTTTTCTTTGGATTTGGGCAGTCATGTAGAAGTGAAATGACTATAAGAAAGTTTGGCTGGAGCAATAATCAGTCAGTCTGAGTGTCTTTTTTACCAACACTGTAAAATACTCAAAATCATTAAATGTCCTTCATTAGTTGTTCTTGCATTCCATAATTAATATTAACACATGAATAACTTCTGCCATTTTTACAAATTACTTACCAGATCAGCATACTTCTTGCACAGGGCTGCCAGCTTTTCTTCTGGAGTAGAAAGTGTGTTCAAGGCTTGCATTAATAATAACACTTCTTTTCCTATGAAATGGATGATAGACAATGACACTGAGGAAGAAAAACCATATACCAGAAAAGCAGCCTGTCTTTAGAAGTAAAATACAGATCCATGAGAAATTAGCCTAAGTTGTTCCCTCGTTTGACAACTGCATAATCCTAACAGATGACAAATGGGAAGTCATCACAAGATGTCATCAGCAAGGATAAATCTGTCTTGCCCTAAGTGCCATTCGACAGTTAGGATAGCAAAAATCACTTCAATATAAAAACACAAAAATATTTTTGTTTCATAATTACAGGTAAAAAGAAAAATCTGAAAAAACGACATTAGCAGATATGTTCTTAATAAGCATTTAGAATTCAATTATCAGCCATACTTTGGCAGCATTGAACACTGCAATCCCAGATTTAAACCAGAAAGTTAAAAAGGTTGATTAGCAATTACCACGTTGTTATTATTATTATTAAAGTTCATGTAAAAATAGCATTGCCAGCTGAAGGAGTCTTACATATGCATTAAGAACTGTCTTTCTCAAGTAGAAGTGCACACACAGTTTCTCAAAATATCCTGTTACGGGTGACAAGTTTTTGGCTACAGAGTAAATCTGAGACAAAGAACAAGTCCATAGCTACTTTACAAAAATATGAAAGCCATTTAAAGATGCAAAACGCCAAAGAGAACACACCCAAAGTTTTCTCTTTGTGTTTTTCACTCTCTGGATCTTGTTGGCCATCAGGTGGATCAGTACGGGCTTCTTCTCTGCCAGGAGTCTCCTCACGGGACTCTTGGGAACAGCACGTGGACCCCGGGTGCTTTCTGCTCTTTGTGATATACTCAGCTTCTTCCAAGGTGCTGCTGCTGTTCTCCAGGCTGTAACAGTTGGACTGTGGATACTGCAACGCTGTATCCGACAACTCAATGCATTTGCTCTTCACCAGCTGATCCCGGTTATTCATTCCCATCTCCCCAGATCCAGCTGCTTCTTCCATGGCACCACCAACCACCTTCAGAATGGAAAGCAGGAAGTGGATGTAAACAGTCAAGCAAAGTGTTTAAAATTACAACTTCCACTCTTCTTTTGCATGAAGAAATAAGGGCAAAATGCAAAAAAAAGAAATCCAGGTAAGACATCTTAATGAAATCTACATAAATACATTGTTTCAATGGCATAGAGCAAGAGCTTGAACTACTTCAATCACAATGCCAAACACAACTGTCAGCTCCTAATTGGAGAAGACTGGTTATAAGAATGATAAACAGGACCAGAAGCACTTCTGAAATGGTAAAACTCAGATCAACTAAATTATCCAAAAAAGTGGATATTAACTGGCTCTAGGCTTGGACTGCTACTGCCTGTGATTTGTAAGAATACATTCTTTGTGCTCAATTGAACAGAACTTTCTCTAAAGATATCCTAAAATGCTAAATGTTTAATCACAATCAAAAAGTTAAACATCACCAGTTGTTCTATAACACTGCTGTGACATGGTCATATTTTAGAGCAGAATACCCAATGTTCTCTGTATAACACTCTCTAGTTTATTAAGCATCTCCAGACTTCTCTCTCAATCACCTGAACAACATTCTCAATTTCTAGAAACATTTCAGGCTGATGAGGATTGGGAGGTGTTTGGCTGGGTGTGTTTTTGTTTTGTTTATTTGGTTATGCTGCAGAGGCTGGGACTCAGGACAATACTTGAAGGTGGTTGGTGTCTTTTTGCTGTCCATTTGCAATCCCACTATACAGCACGCATGGATAGTTAGAAGTGGATAAGCAGAGCTGAACTCACTGCCAAAATTCTTGTTGATTTATTTTCAATGAACTGAAGGTAAATTTCCTTAAAATCACAAGGAATTATAAAAACAGATCTTATTTATACACAGTTATGCTGTTAAAGCACAAATTAATTTCAGATTACCTTACATTTTCATATTAAAAAATGTGCTAATTCTTAAAGCCAGAGGTTTGGACTGGGTTTGATATTCTGCACAGGACTGTTTTCCTCTTCAAAAGGAATTAGCCAACATCAAAGGAATTCAGCCAACACTAATAATATATTGTGAGAGTATTTCAACTCCAAATTTGTTCAGCATGCTTGAAAAGGTTATTTAAAAATCATTAAACAAATACTTTTTTTTTTTGCAATATTCATGCATAACAGCTTTGTTGTTCTCTATTCTTAAAGAAAGTCCCTTTGTTTAGACCTTATCTCAAGGTAGATTCATTCATAGAGGAGATGGAATTCACATAGTGTCTTTCTCAAAAGATAATAAACTTTTTAACTGCAAATAATCTCTGTGGACATTAAGAAGCAACTTTTGACTTGCCAAGGAAGATTCACATTGCACAGCTCTGTATAAGTGTGGAAATTACGCACATATTTTATGAACAAATATAAATACACTGCAGTTTTATTCTCCAACCATGTCAGAAAACATACTGATAAATGCCTACAAAGGTCATGCAGTAATTGAACTGCTGGAACAAACAACCAATTACAACATTTTACACCTCTAAAAAGTCATCTGTAAAATGCGCATTTTTTCCCCTTGGCTTGTCTTAAACTGTGGGTCTTCCAGGAAAGGCTTACCCCTCTAGGGTCGGCCAAATAAACACAAAAGAACAACTCATGTCACCTCTCTGTATGTACCAATGGCTGAAACCATGGCACAGATGTTGTCTAAAACCCAGGATTCATACAGAAGCTGAAGACACTGTGTCACATTAAGCTGACAAGACAAGAAAGATCAGATTATTCTAACACATGATACCAAGAGTACCTGCAGTACCAACAGAACAGCTGAAACTTGCAGTTTTTTATTCGTATAGAACTTGAACTTCTGCTTCAGATACTTGTACCCAAGCAGCCTTGCAAAACATAGAGAAAGTCTGCTTTAAACTCAATGGTTTGGCACCCAAAAGCATTAAACATTTCCAGACTTTGTGATACCCATAAAGAGACTTCGGAGGGTTTTTTTGAAAGCAGAGCACAACATTGCCAGCAGCTCCAACAGGAGCTGAGAATGGCTGACTGGCTGCAGTCACATATTGAACAGCAGCAGTGCCCAAGCTTCCAGGGCTAGCAATACCATTTGTGCAACTTGCTCTAACACAGTTTACAGCCAGATCGGTTCCTCAACCCACTTCACTGCACAGCAATAGGCAATCCTGCCAACAGACGTGGAAGCAGGATGACTGGAAAGAAGCCAAAGCATAAGAGCCTCTAAAAAATAGAAGTCAATCTAATCGAAGTCAGAGCACAAGGAACTAAACACACAATACCTGATTCTCACCACAGGTACACACTAAACACTGGATACTGAATGACTGGAACGTCAACAAGGCCATGTTTGTGAGCAGTTTGTATGAGTTTGTGACTGCTTCAAACCTAGTCAACTGAAAAATTTTCACTGATTTTTATCTGAGAAAATTCTATAGTTTCCAGCGAAAAAAGATTAACTACTAGCACGGGCATACATGTGACCAGTAAGTCAAATGCCAATCTCTTTTTGAGCAAACCATCACAGTAACCTAAACATCAATTCAGAGCTGGCAATTCACATGCATATTCTAAAGCATCTGGAAGTTTCACGAAGTGAACATCACCACCTCATTAATTCAGCAGAGCTTTTTGTTGAAGTCAAATTAGGTGTCAGTTCAATTTTTTACTGACAATAATAATTTCTAAACTCTGAGTATTCTCTATTCTTTGTCAAAAAAGCCACAAGGACTTTTAGAATTTCAGGCTCATTCTCCAACCTTTAACAGAAAAGGCAGAAATAACCTATCAGAATACTGAACTGAAGAAAAAGTTTTGTGTACAAATGTCCTGTATGTCTTCAACACATTTGAAGATTATAAAGATGGTGAAAATATACAGAACTTGTCAACCCTCTTCTGGTTTTCCAGTGAACATGGAACAAATCCAAGCTTACTGACAAGCAAGTATGCTCCCTGCAAAACCAAAGCTCGGTGCAGCAGCAGGCAGGCTTTGTAAAAATATCCAGTTTTCTTATCTTAAATACAATTACAAATTGTTGACCACAGACTATAATACTGTGTTCAAAAAAGTGGTTCTACCAGCAGCTAGAACAATCTGACAGCATACACACAGAAAAAAATCCAAAACAAAAACCCCTTCTTAGTTAAGACTATCTGTCAAGTTGTAGCCTGTAAGTTCTAGCAAATCTGACAGTACTGGTATGGCATATTAAAACTCTAACTTATTTAACCCAAAATAGAAAGTGTTTTCATTTTAAAAACCAGAAGTCTGCTATTGCCTGACAGGGGCCACAAACACAAATATCTAGATGATTTTCTGATTATGACTAACAAAGAATTTTCTACATTAGCTGTAACTTTAGATATTAAAAACATTAGCTAGAAGTCTTAACAGCCTTCATATACTCAATGCTATTCTTAAAACACTTTAACTACAGGTAGTTTCAGATTTGGTCTGTATCAAGCTTCAAGCTAGAGTACAGGAATAATAAACAATACATTGAGAATGTTAAGTACTAACCCATATTAATCACTGAACTTACTCCCTCCTTACTGAGGCAATGGTGAGAACAACCCTAACTCTTACCTCTCATCTTTTCAAATGTGTGCTCATCAGACTAGTGAACTTCTCAGTTTAACATTCCAGCCAGAACAGAGTACTTCCCACAGCACATTGTATAATAGTGCTGATTCAGTACTGGCTGAATAAAACCAAAACAAAACTACCCCAGCAAAGACCTTCTACTGAAATCGTTGCCACCTTTTCTAGCTGCTACCATGCTCTGTCAGCTTCCAGCCATCTTCAAGCACAGGTGGCTCACGATCTAACAACCCAGAGTCAGACTGCTATATGCCTAGAACGATTTATAGAGAGGCAAAAAGAATACGTTGCACAGGTAACATGCAAATTCATAAGATCACAAATTTATCAAAACTCTAAGATATGTGTAACCCATCTAGCTGTGAAACCAGCTATTACAAGATGCTGACATTTCTGAGTAAGCATGTAATCTTCAAGCTACTCAAGAGTTACAGGACAGACCACTTGAAGATGACTGTAGGAAAATTACTGGCAACACTGCTCCTGCTCACCCCAGAGTTTTCATTCAGTCTTCTGCTTTGTTTCTTCAACTTATACCTCAATCAAAAAAGCCGCACATCAAGAAAACTCTACCTTATTTCATACCTAAAAGATCATCAGCATACAAGACAGATATCCTATATGTGAAAATGGCTATGATCACAAGAGCCTAAGCCAGCTCTCCTTCAAACAGTAGAGCTTCAGGAACATGTACTGCACATAAGGACAGCACAGACACTTGTCCTATCACCATACCAAAATGTATCACAAACCCACTAATTTTTTGTTCTATTACCTACACAAGTCTAAAGCACACAATGCTACCTAAAATATACTGTGCTTATTTACCAGTACCATGTTTACCTGTATTCCATACTCCTGTGTATACACATATGCAATCTTTCCCTAAATCACCTGAAAATACTTCTCTGTACCTTTTAATAAAAAAAACCCATAATTAGTAGCTGCACCAGAATCCATTTTCTCCTGTATGCTAGCTAATTATCCTAGAAAACATAAGCACTAGCATTAATCTATGAAAACAACTCCTACATAGCCCACAGTTGCAGCTGGACTGTGCTGTGAAAAGACTCTTCCACCCTTAGCCTTTGGAATTGCTAATACTTTCAAGAAATATCCCAGAAGCTCTGGAACAAACACATGTACATAAACCAGATTTTCACAACTTTAAAGACAACCTAACTACATAAGTAAATATATAATCAATTCCTCAACATGAGACTCCAAAAGAGACCATTTGAATAACATGGTTCAGCTGGCTACATTTTCAAACTTACTTCACATGCAATTGTCAAAAAGCCTTATACTCCTTATCCTGACCCACTGCAGTAAAAAAAATGTTGTGGCAAAACAGATTAAGTCATATTTATCACCAAAGTGTATGCTTCATAGCAAATATTAAGCTTCCTGCATCCCAGCAATTTACTTTTTCCTGCTAATACAGAAAAGCTTATTTTGAAAACGTGTGTGTAATACACTTTTCCTCAGTTTGATTTTTCAACAAACCATTATTCTAAATAAAGTCATCATTTTGGTAATAATTTTGTTTACAACTCCTGCATGAAAACTACCATTTTAGGATGTCATAAAATTTGGGCTTGAATTTTATAGCAGATTCACCTTCATTCACTGGTCTACACACAATTATTCAGATGCTTCTGACCACGAGTAGCTTATTAAGGCTATTTCTCCACGCAATACTTCTCTATACTGTACTCACTGACCTGAATGATCACGCAGTCTAATTACACCTTTCTCAAACCTAATGGCGTCTGAGGTGGCTTCCCCACTGAACAAGGATCTTAGCTGTGAGATCTGAAACTCATTTCAACAAACATTTCACCATGTTCTGTCATTACATTAACAACTATATTCTATGCACTCATTTATCTACTTTCAAAACACCAGACTGAGGAACCTGCAGTATTGCTCATCATTAGTTTCAAAGCACTCCAAGGTTAGAAGTTCCAACACAGCAGGACGACGATTAAGAAACACCTACTTCCTAAATTTGTATTTTACCTCCTTAAAAGTCAAGGCAGACTCTTTGTTTGCAGAATTCCACCATGAAGTTTCATGGTCATATAATTCAACACCTGGTCTTCAATATTGGCTCGGAAACACTCTCACATGACCCCTGCTTATAGTCCTCACTTTTTCCTGTTACCCTTAACCACACTGGGTTTTTTTCGCTCTTTCAGTGGCCTCATGACACAGATGACATGCCTGCTTTTAAGAAAAAGCTTTTTAATTTACCTCAAACACAAGTGGAAAAAAACCCCCCCCCCATCTCTGCCCTCATTTAGCTTAAGACATTAAAACAGTGGTGTTGCATCTCTCACATCACCACCCCAGCCACACTACGATCTCAAGGCCCACTTGTCCTTGACCTTGACAAACAGCACCCAGGAACAAGCTCATCCAGAGCTTATCACAAACACTGTCTGCTCCCAGGAAATAGTGATGGCTAACAAGCTCATGGCTTTTAACAAACATCCTTGTAAACTTTTATTTTTAACATGAATAACAACCCAAGTAGAACAACATTTTTGTTATGGGACTTTCAAGGGAAGTCACCAACCCAAATTGGAGCCAAGATGAAAAAATTATTATGACTAAAGCCCTCTCTCTTGCGACCCTATAGAAGTGAGATCCCTTGAGCTCTCCTGGACTGTGGCAGGCTGTGGCCAGCATTTCTCTCTGGGGGAGCAGCTCTCAGATCCAGCAAAATCCCACATTTGCTATTCTTGGAGGACCACTACCAAATGCTGGTGATGCAGCCTGGGCTGATACCACTCCTCAAGGCTCAACTCTTTGCCCCTTGAGAAGACAGAAAGGCATTCAACTTCATGTACTCCATGAGTACTTCCCTTGATCTGAAGGGAATTTTTCACAGATCTGTACCTGGTGCATACTCTTCAAGTCTGTGTCTGTGCAATGTAAATATGCTACAGCAAATGTACTGTGAATGCTGCTCTCTGAGATTCTTAAGTGCTTTACATTTGTGAGTGAGGCTTGTAAGTGACTTACTGTTGTACTGATAGTAAATTCTACAGAATCTTTTGTTAAATTGGTTAACTAGAGGCATCAATTAAGTGCTGTTAAGTTCAAGTGCTTTTGTGCCTAAACTATCAGTCAAGCCTGGGGCTAAGTTTGGCAGGGGGGATTCACTCTGAACGACGTGACTGTACAGGAGGCTTCCTCTTATTTATTTCCATCCTTACCCTTTTCCCATCCTCAGCCTCCACGCTGATCATTTTGGTTGATTTTAGTTTTAGATCGACTTGTTTTATTGCAATTTTTTCTCTGCATGCTTTAGCCATACAGTAAGTAGCAGAGTGAACCTCACCAAGCAACTCTATCATGCTTTTGCTTTTATATAAAATCTGCTTTTGCCAGTGATTCTTTAAACAACCTAAAAAATTAATGACAAACACCTTCTGTAATTCCATAAAAAAATTCACTGCAGGAACCCAAAGCTTACATGAAAGCTTTCAGGTCACTTACCCACAGGACAAAGTGCTGCACATCTAATGAGACCTTTTTTAATATAAGCATCTGAGACAGGCGCTAATTAAGAAAACATTTAATATAGCGTGAATCACTTCCACCAATGAGGTTTCACTTCCTCTTTACTATAAACTTAATAGTTTTCTAGTCACCCACAGTATGATTCTGGAAAAAGCACGGTAGACAAGTTCTGAATTCCCAATGCAAACAGGTCACAAGGAATCTAAAAATAATATCAAGGCAGGGGGAGGGAAATCTACAAGAGAGTGCTGAACAATTTTAAATTCACAAAAAAAAAGTTCAAAGTAGAATTTGCTTAACATTGCCTGCCATATTTCACCTCTTTAAAATAATTAAATTCCTTTTGATTGTATTTAAAATTATATGGAAGGCAGGTTTGTTTTTTTTTATCAACAACTGCTTTTATAGTAGACACTGAAGTTACTTACAAGCTACTTCTTATTAAAGAACTAAAAAAAAACCCACACTGCAGAAGACGGTGCTTTTCGTAAAGAAAACTAGCTCCATAGCTTCCTAGACCTTTTTAACAGCCAAAATAAACCATCACCACCAAGTTACTATTTCTGAGATGTTATCCTTTGCAGCACGGAAAAAGTTACCACTAAAAAGCCACTTACATTTATGTAAGGGCACAGGACGAGATACTTCAGAAGCACATGAGATTAGCAAGGCAGTTCTGTCACATAAAACACCGAGCTGGTGATATCACATACAGGAGATGAATTACAGCGCATTTTAAGTCTTTGCCGTTGGGTGACCAAGCACAGGTATTTTAAGCGTTTCCTACACGGATCTGCAACCAGGAATTATTGTAAAATCCCCAGGAATAGCCCAGCTTTCAGTGTGGTTTCGGTGGAAAATGGAAAAAGAAAAAAAAACAGCCTTCTGTTTTTNCGCCGGGACCACCCCGACACACGCCCGCAGGTGCCTCGGCAGGTCGGGCCTCGGGGGCAGCCCGAGGTTCAGGCTCCCGGGAGCGGCGGAGGCGGCGCGGGCACTGTCCGCCCCTACCCCGTGCGCCCGGGCCGGGCGGCCGCGTGGGGACAGGGCAGGCGGGGAACGCGGCGCCGCGAGCCGGTGCGGAAGGTGGAACTCCTTCCCGCCGGGCCCGACCGGGCCGCCACCTCACCTCGGGGCTGCCGCCCCGGGCCGCCCCCCCCCCNATTCCTTTTGATTGTATTTAAAATTATATGGAAGGCAGGTTTGTTTTTTTTTATCAACAACTGCTTTTATAGTAGACACTGAAGTTACTTACAAGCTACTTCTTATTAAAGAACTAAAAAAAAACCCACACTGCAGAAGACGGTGCTTTTCGTAAAGAAAACTAGCTCCATAGCTTCCTAGACCTTTTTAACAGCCAAAATAAACCATCACCACCAAGTTACTATTTCTGAGATGTTATCCTTTGCAGCACGGAAAAAGTTACCACTAAAAAGCCACTTACATTTATGTAAGGGCACAGGACGAGATACTTCAGAAGCACATGAGATTAGCAAGGCAGTTCTGTCACATAAAACACCGAGCTGGTGATATCACATACAGGAGATGAATTACAGCGCATTTTAAGTCTTTGCCGTTGGGTGACCAAGCACAGGTATTTTAAGCGTTTCCTACACGGATCTGCAACCAGGAATTATTGTAAAATCCCCAGGAATAGCCCAGCTTTCAGTGTGGTTTCGGTGGAAAATGGAAAAAAAAAAAAAAACAGCCTTCTGTTTTTTTTACTATTTCGGAGGTTAAGAAATAGTGGCTCCCGCCACCCCCGCGGGCAGAGCCACCGTCCGCTCCCGCCTCGCACCTCGGCCGTATCGAGGGGTACGNCCGCGCGTCGCCATGATGTGACGGCAGCATCCAAACAAGTGCCGAGCGCGGGGCACCGGAAGTGCTCCCCGGGGCCCCGCCTCCCTCTCGGCCGCAGCCAATCGTCAGGCAGTCCTACGGCTCACGTGGGAAGCCCGCGCCCTCCCTGCCGCGGGGCGTGCTGGGAGTTGTAGTCCTGCCATCGAGGAGCGGGAGCACGGCATGGCCCCGGGCGGGCAGCGTCAGTGACGGCCGATCCCTTCCCTGTCCGCGCTGCATCCCGCCTCCCTCCTCTCTGTTCCTGCCTTGGTCATAGCTTTGAAGTCGCGGCCAACTCAGCGGCGTGTCCGTGACGGGGCAGGGGGCGGGACGGCCAGGGTCAGCAGAATCAAAGAGTGCGTCAGGCTGGAGGGGACCACAGTGGGGCACCTGGTCCAACCTGCTCGAGCAGCGCCATCCCAGAGCAAAGGGTGGCGTCCACACGGTTCTGGAACATCCCCAGTCAGGGAGGCTCACTGGAGATACTCAGTGATACTCGGCTGCTGCTTCTGCAGGAAAACTGGGGCGTGCGTGCGGGGAGAGCGAGTTGCGCAAGGAAGTTGTGCCAGGAATTGCTCTGCGGGTGCAGCCGAGGCCGGGGCTGCGGGCAGCGTTTCCCCTGGGGCTGCCCGTGAGAGCCATCGCCCGCCCCCGCCGCGGGGCTCCTGCTCGGGGGCGCCGGGATGGAGGGCGCGGCTGTGGAAACGAGGATTCAACAGGCGGAGCGGAGAATGAAGCTGCCAAAGCACACCCACGCGCCCGGGAATCACCGTCCGTGCACACGTGGGCCTCGGGTGTCGGGGACTGCACGGGGATAACTTAAAACTGGTGGAAGCAAACATCCTAGAAATACGTGTGTATACCTATGTTCCTGCTCCCCACTCCATATATGACAGGAACTTTGGAATTACTGAATAAAAATATCACTCTAAACCTCCCCAAGCACTTGGTACTTCAGAGAATAGGTCAAGTGTCAGTGTCGAATAAAGTAGCTTCAGTGGGGCAGTAATTGCTAAAAATATCTTGTCCTTAGATCTTAAATCTATACTTACCAGAAGTATTCAACTGTTAATTTCAAAATGAAAAATAATTTTACATTTTTTGGTATCATCCTGATCTTTAGATGGAAGTTTTGTCCCCCAAAAACACTTGTTCTTTTACAAACATGAATAATACTGGTAAAAATTCTTGGAAAAAGGAAGAAGGCCCACTCCTTTTCCCCAGCAGAATTTTGTTGTTTTAGTATTTTCCCCATGCATCCCTTCCGTTTGAGAGTGGCAAAAGATCCATTTATCAAACATGCTCTCTTTGATCCCTGATAGCTCATGAAATCCTTAAATAGGGCTTTAAGATTACTTTTAATTTCTCCCAAGCATTATATATATATAAAGCATGATTTACAAAACATAAATTACTTTTGCACCGTCCCCCTCTCAGACACTTTTTGAATGGAAGGAAGTTTAATTGCAAATACTAGCTACTTGGAGAGAATGGAGTAAAGAACCACAGACCTCTTGCTGTCTGTAATAAAAGTAATTGCAAGCCCTGTTTTGGTGAATTTGGGTGCCAGGGAAGTTAGCATACATTGTGCAGCAGAAGCAGGCACAGGGCTGCTCTGTCAAGGAGAACAAAGTTTTCTTCAAAAATTATCAGATGTTAGAGAATATATTTCCAGCAGTAGTGCTTTTCACACATGAACTGTGTGGTTTTGGTTTTTTTCTGCTGATAAAGTGACACAGATCAATTATAATTGATTTGTGAAGGAAGATACTCTTCCTAGTAAGTAAGTTTTCTAGAAGTTCAGGTTTTTTTTGAGGATAGCTGATGCAGGTGTAGAGTGTGAGGTACCATCAGCTTCAGGACTCAGATCTCTGGTGCACTGTTTGCCTGCTGTGCTGTCTTCCTCTGGAGAATAAAAATGAGAAACTGAATGAAAATAATTACTTTTGGTATTTTAAATTATATTTAACATTCTCTCTCTGTGTCTCTGCTTGTGTTCCTGTGAACATGCTTTCCCTCAAAAATGCACTTACCAATAAAATGCAATGTCAACAGTATGGGAAATTTATATTCCATTCCTGCAAGTAAATACACGTACTGAGAACATATTTTCAGTTGTGCCCTGTAAATGACCTTGCTGGAGATTGCTTGTGCAATCCTATGCACCAGGAGCAGCCAAGCAGCTGTTCCACCCAACTGGCCCTTGCCAAGAAGGTGTAGTGGTCTCAGGTTTTGACAGGCAAGAAGCTGAAATTATAGGAAAATTAGTTCTTTTAAATTATTATTTAGGATATAAGTAAATATCCATTGGTAGAAATCTTTAGTCATCAACTATTTATAAATTTTTGGAGTCTCAGTTTTTGTGAACTACAGCCAAGTTATGTGGTTATCACCCTGCTTAAGAGTAGTCTGACTTCATAAATCTTCTACACTTACCAGCCAGGTTGACACATCTCTTAGGTACTTCATTGCCCTCATTGCAGAGGCACTCCCAGGCAACTGGGTGAAAAATTAGTTCCTCCATTATGTTTAAACACATCAGCAAGGTGACAACTAGAACAAAACGTTCAATTCTTTAACGAAAGACAATTGAGAAACTGTGAAATAAAGATAATATTTCTTTCCTTACCACGTTGTTACAACATACAGTGCAGTCAAGAAACTATTTAATTTTGTCCTTTTCTCATAATGATTGTGATAATTGCTTCTATTGGAACTTTGAAGAAGGTCAGGACTATCAGAATTTTTATTGTAACGTTTCCCTCTGTGATACTGAGTAGAAGCAGTAATTCTTCCAATGTTACTTTTCACAGAATAACTAATCAGAAATTAAAATAAAGGCAAGTGGGAAACATAGAAATACAAACAAACCAAAAACCCAACCCAAATCACTACACTTCACAGGATCCTAACATTCAGTAATGGCTAGGGAAGTTGCCTGGGGTCCACTATGGACAACACTGCAAACATGTACTGGCTGGAAATACTATATAACTATAGATAAAAACAAACAAGATGCTGGGGTACATGTGGAATGAGATGAGAAGAAATATAGAAAATAAAAACCAGGATGTGTCAGCTGGGTGGTGCTTTCTTGCATGTGCTTGTTGCATGTCACACCTCCCTCCCAGAAAACGACCTCCAAAGGTGAATATTAAAGAAAGCTGCTGCACACTATTTGGTATATGGAAAACTGCCCCCGTTGAAACTTGAAATTTGAAAGAGTGAAGTTTGAAACTTCTTGCTTGGCTCAAGAAAGTAATTTGTGGGAAAAGAAGGCAAACAAGGCAAAGTCAAGTTCTTCTGTTTTCCTATGTCACATTGCTCAGGTTAATTCAAAACCAATAAAAAGTATTTCCCCGTTACACATCAATAAATTCTTATCCCACAATACCAGGGAAGTAATGAATAAGTTTAAAAAAAGAGCTGTGCTTTTTTATGAATAAGAACGATAGCCAGTTGCATGTTTGTGCAAACATACTTTGCAATAGAATTCAGATGTCAGCCATGGTTAGGAAGGGGAGCCGTGGCCCATGGTGAGGAGGCAGGCGGTTGGTGTGGGGCTGGGTGAGCCTGGCACTGCTTACTCTGGCACTGCTCCTCTCCTGGGTTACAGAGGCCAGGCCTGGGGGCCTGACACCCAAGCCAGAAGCTGCTCTTGCACTTGTGACTTAAATATGCTGGTGATTTTTCTTTCTTGCTTCCCCAGGGGAAGGGCATGCAGACCGGTCTCTACTGTACCCCTTGGCACCTGGCCTCCAAAGCTGGGTTGTTTGCCAGCTCCAGTGGGAATAGTGCAGGGGCTGGGATGGAGAGATTGCTGCCTGACTCAGGGCAAACATTATTAGTGGTGTTTCTAATTGCTTGTAATCATTCTGTTGTCAACATGTGCTCAGACATGTCAGCTGACTAGTAAGTATATCCACAGCCAGAGAAACACAAAGTGGGTTGGATAACAACATTCCTCCACCTGAAAGATCCTTTACACTAGTATTTTCATCTGCTTAGGCAATGGTTCCTGCTCTTTCATGTACATGCCCACTAATTTTTTGGCATTACATCTCACCAAGAAATCGTTGTTTCCACATCCACAGCAAGTATCTGTGGAAGCTCCTCTCCACGCCAGTAACATACTTACAGCAGGACCTTTCATCCACCCAACACATGATTGTAGCCGTGGAATGGGGTGTTAACTCCTTAGGTGAGGTGGAAATAAGATGCACAGCTACATGGTCATCTCTCATGACACGAAAGAGAGAGAGAGACGAGTTTATTCAGAAACACACTGGTTTTTATAACATGACTCGCAACTCCAAGAGCAGAAAAAGATGATTGGTTCAGAGAGAAGACACCTCGTTCCCAGGGCCTGGTCACGCACACAACAGGTGTTCTATCTTGTTATTAATTCCTCTCTATTTTGACCAAGTTATCGTCCTGGGAGAGATTTTCCCTGGCCTTCAGCTGGCCCAGCTTATCAGGCTGGGAACAGAGCTGAGAAGCTCCGGCTTCGAATATTTTTCAGGCTGTAATTTCTTACTTTCTCAGTATGTGTATCCCACACATGATGGGCCTGAAAGTCTTGTTACACATGATACAGGATGAAAGGTGGTGATGATACTGTTTGAAGTTTAAATTGCTGGCATCAAAGGGCACAAGGCCAACATTAAAACATTTCTGAAGTAAGTGGGACAAGAAGCTGGTTGTATCAACTCATTCTCTGGCCATTATTTGACTGTGAGGTAAACAGGTTTAATTGGGAAGGAGAGGAAATGCAGAAAAGCAGCAGTCTTATCTGGCTCTTAAACCTTCACATTGGTGTAGGGAAACCACAGCCAGGAGAAGAAATAAATAAAAGCAAGTGCAGAATTACTGTTTTATGCAGGCATACAAATAAAAAAAAACTCCACTAAGCATGGTTTTCTTTAGACCATCATATATCTAAGAAGGCATCGAATATTTATTTTTCTAATTTTATATAAAGCCATTTACTAAAGGCATTTTTCTTGTCTTTCCCTACTTTGCCAGAATCACACTGAGACAAAATAACCTGTGTAGTTTTGGGTTAATTATACCTCCCGAGTTTATCTGGAGAGGTTTGTCATAGATTCATGAATTCCTGAATTAGCAAAGGAAAATGTCCCCAACTTGCCCTTAATGAAAACCAGTTTTTTAGGAAATGAAACAAGTGATTTCATTCTTAATTTCTACAGAGAGTCATATCATTACAAATGATAGTGTGACAAACTAATGCTAATTATTTTGGTTGTCCTTTGTCTCTCGATGGTATCTAGTTAAAAGTAACAACTAAAAAGTACATTATAATTTCTTTAATATATTTAGACACTATGACACATGTGGGTTTGCATTTATATGTATTCATGGTCTCTATCTATGTATCTATCTATGTATCTATGTATCTATGTATCTATGTATCTATGTATGTATCTATGTATCTATCTATCTATCTATCTATAGCAAATGCTATAGATAGGCTATACTGAGAATAAAACAAAGCCATGCATGTCTTCTGATATTTTTGTAGAAATTGTTTTCTCCAATAGTTAACTAAAATATATAGAAAGAAAATACAGCAAGGAATTAACTGACTTGCCATTTTATGAAAAAAAATTAGAATGATGATCTAACACACACAAACAATCCAAATATTTAAAACAAAGGAGAAAAGCATTGAAAATTAGTATTTTGGAAGGAAAATCTATGAATGGGTAATGTTAAATAAAGATCCAGTTTTATATTACTAAAATTATCTCGAGTTTCGTTTCCAGGTTGGGAAAACGGCAACAGCATCACCCCTAGCAGAGCGTTCAGTTGTAGCTAAGCTGGGGAAAGATGATGTTGAATTTGTGGTGGATATGGAGGCAACATATTCTGTGTTAAATACTTTAAAGGGAAACGGAGTCAAGACACTGTAAATGTGATGGGTGCCACAGCAGTAAGTGAAACAAAGCCTTTCTTCCAACCTTTAAAATTCAAGTTAGGAAAACACTGAGTGATTCATCAACTCCTTTATATGCCAAATTCCCCGAAGCCATTATTGGGGAGGGATTTATTAGAGAAATTAGAAGCAGAAATCAAATTTTCCAAAGAAAGGGGAGTGAAAGTTATAATTCCTGAAACTAAATTTGTTGAGGCAGCTGCTATTTTCATACAGGAGAATTATGGAGAAATTCCCAAAGAAGTTGAAGATGCTGTCATTCCAATGGTGTGGGCCAATGATTTCCCTGGGAGATCCAAAGGAACTGAGCCTATGAGTATTACAGTCAAAGTAGGGGATACACCAGTAAGGCAGAAACAAGTTAGAAATCAGAAGGCCGTAGGGGATTGGCACCTATAATTGAGAAGATCCATAAACTTGGGTTATTAGCAGAAATTTAATCTAAACATAATACACCCATTCTGCCAGTAAAAAAAGGCTGATGGTAAGAGTTATCAATTAGTGCAGGATTTAAGGGAAATTAACGAAGTAACAGAGGATATACACCCAATTGTAGCAAACCCCTGCACTCTTTTGACCATGCTGACAGATGAATTAGGATGGTTCAATGTTTTAAATCTCAAGGATGTCTTCTGTATTCCTGTGCATAAGAACAGCCAAGAACTTTTTGCTTTTGAGTATGATAATCCTGAGACAGGGAGGAAAATGCAGCTCATCTGGACAGTTCTACCCTAGGGATTCAAAAATAGTCCAACAATATTCATAAACCAGCTTGCAAAGTAGCAGGAGGACTGGAGAAGACAAGAACTAGGAGGGGCTATTCTTCAATATGTTGATGATATCCTAACTACAACTAAAATGCAAGCTCACAGCATCCAGCTCACTCTAAGTCTGTTGAAACTTTTGGGACTAAGTGAATATAGAGTCTTGAAAGAGAAAGCACTGGTTACCAGGAAAACAGTAGTCTGTCTGGGGCTAGAAATCTGCTGTGGACATTGACAACTCAGCAGAGAACAGAAAGAAGTTATCTACCATCTTCCAGAGCCCCACACAGTGAAAGAGATGCAAGCCTTCCTGGGAAGGGCAGGTTGATGTCACTTACGGATACCAAATTATGGACTACTGGTAAAATCTCTATATGGAGCCCTTAAAGGAGCCACAAAGGGAACCATCATGTGGACAGAGAGTACAAGGGCTGCATTTAAACAGCTGAAACATTCCTTGATGTCTCTGGGGCTGCTGGACTTAAGCCTTTTGAACTCTTTAGATAGGCGTGACTGAACGTTACTCTGGGGGCACTGGTGCAGCACCTTGGAGCAAAGGGCTGGGGCCTACTTTCAAAAGCTAGACAGTGTTAGCCAAGGCTGGCCTGGGTGTTTGAAAGCCCAAGAACTGTGAAGAAGGTGGAATTGACATCATGGCGACTAGTTCTACCACTCGGGACAGGGTGGTATTGGATATGTGACGTTAAGGCCTGGAAAATCCTGCCTAGAGGTAAAGATCAGGATTGTGCCCTTGGGACTGTATTTCTAAATATAACAATATTTGATCATATTGAAAATCCAAATGGGAGGAAGAAGAGATCTATTAATCCCGTCATTACACATCCCACACTTTTCCATGGTATAGTCAGAGATTTCCTTTCCTCTTTTGGAGTACTTACAGACAGTAATTGTAAACATCTCAGCCATTATAGAGCATATTGAACAGCATACTGCAGATACAACTTTGGCCTTACAGGAAGAAGTTCATGGTCTGTCTTGTGTGGTTATGCAGAACAGAACAGCTCTCTCAATTTCCTATTTGCTGGACATGGAGGTGTATGTGCTATTATTAACACCACTTGTTCTTATGTGGACAGTGGAAGAGTTAGGAAGGATTTGGCTGAAATTTGGAAGGAAACTCAAATTTTACACGAAGTAGCTTCCAGAAACAACACCTTAAACTTTGACCATATCTTCCACACCCTTACCTCATGGTTAACCAAACTGGGCCTGGATAAAAGAAGCATTCATAATAGTGGTAGCTAGAGTTGGGATCTATAGTGTCATAGCTACTGGGATAGCCGTTTGTGTAAACTGGTACTGGGGTTAAATGTGGAAATAGAGACTGGATAAGGTAGAGTCTTGTTAGTCTCTAAAAAGGGGGGGAAATTATGCCATTTTGGTTTTTGCCTTTTTTCTTTTATATATTGTCTGTATTCTTTACACATATATTTGCAGCTTTGTAGCTTTTAATTGTAGCTTAACTTCAGCATTTTCCTAGGCAGGAAGACAAAACAAATTCCAGGATCCCTATGCCATCTTGGTTCTCCTTAGAAACCAATGGTGAAACCAGCTTTTTGAGACATATTTTTGTAAACAGGGCCTGGTCCCCACTGAAGGCAGGGAGAATTTAGAAGGTACTAGAACTGGGGAGATTACTTCACCAGGTGCATTGCTAATTGCAGGGCTCTAATCAGATATGTCAATTTGCAAAGTCTACAATAATTGTACACACATCACGCAGGGTATGCATCTTTGGTGTTTTCCACCTAACAAGCTGTGCGCCTGAGGATCCTTAGATAAAGGTACCCCTTTTTATCACCCTAACTGTGTCTTGCTTATATTTTTAGGATCAGAGAAAAAGGCATCAATGGTACAACTACATTCTTGACACAGCCCCGGGACTGAGGGCCCAATGCAGCTGCTGCTGCTTGACAGTGCACAGAGAAGTAACCAGACACACTTTGCTCCTTTCTATACAATAGATATAGCATAGTAAAAGTCAATAATATGTGAGTGGCCAACAGTTCAAGGATGCATCTCACAGTCCAGAAACAGACTCCTGCACACAGGGTTATTCTTTAAATGCACAAGGTTAAAATTGACATCCTGCACTTCAGTATTACATACATCACCCCACTGACCACCAAAATCACCAAACAGCAAGAAAAAAAAATACTGACGCAAAAAACTAAAAAAAATTTAAAGTTTACTAGAACAATTCAGGAAACTGAAAGCTTTGATTAACTTTCATAACAGATCATCTGAAAGTGATCAAATAAAAATGTACGGGAACTTTTCACAACACTTTTCGTATTCCCAGATTTTACAATCTTTCCTCTTTCTCCAGACAGATTATTAAATTTTAAAAATTCTATACAGGTATTAACTAATACCAACTGGAATTATAAACTAATAGCTGAAGATGATTGTTCAGTGCACAGAGTAAGTAGAGATGCTGGTATCTCAGAGCTATTCTAAGCTAACCTACATGATTCCTGGGTGATCTTCGCCCCGTTTCCCAAAAGTTAATTAAAAAATCTGCAAGTTTATCTTCTAAGAAAATTTTTTAACTATCTTTTGATTTGTTGTTTGCTTCTTCTCAATATTTTGAGGAATTGTACTTTTTTGTCACACTGTATCCACAGGATGATACTTACATTCATTTTTGTTTTCATTTTGTCACTAATTTCATAGCACTGCTATGCTGGATTTTAGCATCTGCACCATCCCAGTGCTTGGAATGATGATGTTAAGAAAAGACAAGCCCACTTGCTTATGTAATATACTATTATGACACATTTGGGTACAAAGGCATGCAAAATTCACCATGAATGTGAAAAGGTCTGCCTGTGCTCCTCTCATGTGGCAAGTGGAACGCAGGAACTTTCCCTCTTCCCATGCACAATAAGAACTGCTAGGCACTTGTAGCACCTACCTAAATGAAAGGCATAGGCAGGTCTCAAAACTGCAGGACTATGGAGAATTTACTTCAGTTTTCCAGCTTAAATCCAGATACCCAGATTTGAAAATATTAATATGACTTTTGATAAGAGACTTTAAATATCAGAGCTCAAGTCAGATTCAGCCGTGCTACATTATTATCTTTTTTAAATGCAAATTTAAGCAGTGGGTTGGTTTCTTTTATTTTATAGATATACTTGCTTTTCACAAAAAGGGAAAAATGAAAATTTTATATGAAGGAACCATCTTTTATGAGAAATGGCATTTGATGTCTATGACCACTATAAAGGTTATGCTTACATGAAAAGAAAGATAAGGCTTGATGTACAAGGCCCATGCAAATAAGGCCATCATACCCCTGACAACATTAGGAATGATCAGGCTTGTTTTTAAGAAGGTGGACTTTGGAGCAGTGATTTGGAGCTCTCAGTCATCCAGGGAATATTTGCCACTATCAGAATAGAACTACTCATCTTTATAGAAGGCGTCATGTCAAATTGTACAGTAGACAGATCCTACTGTCCCCAGCTTAAATCCACAGCAGATATATTTGTCAAGAGTAACCACTGAGCTGTGAATAGTCTTCTTATAAGCACAACAGATTTAACTTTTGTCGTCTTTAATTAATCCCAGATATAAAAAGCTCCTTAAGTACCTCTTATTTACTATAACTTACCTCGCATCTGTTAACTAAGTGAAAAATCCTATAAAAATACAAATTGTGCTTGAAATGATTTGCAGTTGAGAAGGTGTATGGCAATAAACTAATTTTAGAAGCCAAATATAGGCAGTTTTAAAACAATTCCTTTTCCATAATGAGAAATAGAGGAGAACTTTCTGACCAAGATGCTAATGGAGACAATTTTAAATAGTCATTTCTTACAGTAACAGCAGTGGAAACTACTTAGCTCTTTTCATTTCCCACAGGATGAATATTGACTGAGTAATTACAGTTATAATCTCTTCAGTCTCTTTACAAAAGTTTTCTGCAGAATTATGTCATTAAGACAGAGCTTACTGTATGTAACTTGCCTATAATTCAATTGTGCTTAATGGCTCTGACCTACTTAATTTTACCCATTTTCCTTTGTATTTGGCATTTCATGAATGCTTTGTCATAGAAGTTTATGAAATAGATGATAAGTAGAACATAAAAATTTCATTTATCTATATGTAAAGCTACTGACTTAATGGTATAACCACAGGAAACATCCAGATGCCCATGAAGAATCAAAAACTTTTTAGAGAAGAAAACCCCTATTTTTAAATTTAAATTCTATGCCTTAAGCACTGTGAAAAAGTGTACTTTTAAAATCTGTGTCTGAAGCACATTGACTCCTCACTGCCCTCCCTCCAAATAAATGAGCCCATTTTATACATATTTACAATATTTAATAAAGATGTCCAAACCAGTGAAAGTTTTTACATAAATGTTTCAGCACTTAAAATAAGGAGAAACATTTAATTTGCTCTCAGCTCAGACAGTAAAATTAAATGGAAACATAACAGCCTTCTGCAGAAAGAATGCATTAAACCATTTCTCTCTGTGGGGAAAGGCAGTATCTCAATATGATTAACAAACCCAAATTTAATTCAAGCAGTTACTAACTCTACCCTAATTTAAATGCTTAAATGTTTGCTGCCTGACTGATAAATAATCAGCTTCTTTTAGAGTCTGCATTAGTATATTTTACCAAATCCTTGAGAGTTATTCCATAGCGTTTTCTATAAATTCTTTGGCTACATACATTAAGGAAGTTAAATACACGTGAAATCTACCAACTACAAGTACCTTAAAAATAGTACACATTTACAGATTATACAGGGATCAGAGTGCAAATGTCAAGAGAGAATTGTTGTAAAGGACTAAGTTACTTAAAACACCCATTTTTACATCCCAAACAGAAGGCTGTAGACAAAAAAAAATTGCAGTTCTTAGATTTAGAAATGTCTTTGAAGAGCTTCTTGATCAGCTAAAAATGCCTCAAATTGAACCACTGCTTCATGTATTAATGTTATCACTTTTAATTATAACCTGCAGTATCTGCCTCCTCTTTCTTTTCTTTTGAAGAATGTAGAAGTTCAGAAACTGCTCATATAAAGAACAGAAATACTGGTTGTATTCCCATATGGAATTATAATGACTTTAGACTCTTTTGTCTTCTGAAGATATTTTTGTAAGCAAAATATGAAAGCAGAAATCCATGTCAGTCCTCCGAAAGAGCTTTGGGTTATAGCGGTTTTGTGAAAATCTTTAATTTTCTTCTTGCAGCATTTCTTCTATTTCTTTATCCCAGTTTTCATCACGCTTTTCTGATTCTGTCACCACCTCATACTCTTGAAGCTCTTGTTGCAATTCCTTTTCCCAATCAGCAGTTTCTTCTAAAAGAGACAAATGATGTGTAAGAATTTAATGGATAATATTGAATCTTGCTTATTGATATAAAACTAGATGAATTTGCACTGAATCTCTTTGATGTCATCTAAACTTTATGGACTATTCTCATCAGAAACAAAAGGAACTTCAGAAATTTCACCTTTCTACTGATCACAAGTAGGAATTAATTAATATACAAGGCTATATTCCTATATGCATACTATAATAAATATATGAAGAGCAAATACACAGCTAAGTCATTATGAGTGTCCCTTTGCAAGATCATTTCCTACAGTCTTTTACTCTACTTTCAACTGAATCTCCCTTTGCAATTTTAAATCTCCATAAAAAGATGAAGTTTGCAAAAGTGTGGATATACTGTTATAGAAAAAAGAAATCAAGATCAAATACTGTGGCTAGTTTAAAACAAAGAAGCAGCAACTCTCCTCACTGACATTTGTAGCTAGGCAAGCTCATTTAATCAGGGCTAAAGGTAATCATACTTTATACTTCAGGGCAAAAAATGAGTCAGAAGGCATTCCTGTGTTGTTAAATCTCTATTTTAATTAGCTCTACCTATCATAGGCAAGAGTGTGGGGGAGGAGATGGGTGTTTGATGTGTTACACGTTGGTTGGTACTGCAGCCTAGACAGGAAGGTACGCAATTCCAGAGTCCAAGTCAGTCCAGCCAGCTGAGATTTCTCTGAACAAGTAACACATTAAAGGCCTATTGAAACACTTTCATCAAAGAACTAGATGCAAGAAACTGGTACTACTCATGACAATTCCTCAAGCTTGGCTATGTACTGGACAGAAAAAAAAAAATCAGAAAACAATGATTCAGCAAAATCCAAAGCATCTACATATACAAGTGTTGTCATAGTAAATTATGTATGGCCAGAGTCACATCATCACAAGCTGTTTTTATGCTCTTTACACTGATATTAGTTCTACTCAATTATTTTAATTAATAAGCTCCACTTAATTTCTTATCATAATTCTCAGAACTATTTGTTAAATTTTAACTATTCCAAATGCCTCTAAATCTTTATAGGCAGAGGTGTCTTCAAGCTCATAGCCTGGTACAAATGTTGCCCTTTTAGCTGGTGCCAAAAGAAAATAGAGCCTGACTTTCAAATACTGTACTTTACCTACAAGGATGTCAATTAAAGAAAACAATTAATATGCAGAAGAACCTATGAAAGAGAAAGGAGGAGATAAAAAGAAAAAAATACCCCACATTCACTTTCATAAAAGAGCGACCTAAAACTCTTAGGTTCTTTGGACTTAAACCACGCACAGTTAACATTCTGTATAAGGTGTGGTTTGACCATGGCAAAAATTATCATTAATTTCTGCAATATCTCATTGAAGGTTGTTTAATACACTTTGGAAAAAACAGTCACAGATCTACTTTTCTAAATTGGATTACAACTTTTTTTTTTCTTTTAATTTAAATCAACCTGTCTTAGAATTGCTCTTGTAAGAAACAGAGGTAATAGTAGGTTTACCTTCTACTACTGAAGTCTCTTCTTTCTTTTTGTCTAGCACTAGTTGTTCCATTTCTTTTCTTAGATCTTCCTGATTCAGATTACAGGTATCAAAAGCATCACTGACAAATTCTGATACACCTGGACTTGTGGAAATCTCTTCCTCATCCTGCAACAAGACACTTCAGTAAAAACTTATCCAGACAAGGTAAAACAAGTCACCAATACTTACTTCCACTCATGTGACCACTTTTAAATAGAGTTGGCAAAACCCAAATGCATTACTCTCACAACTACTCTTCATTGGCTACTTTTCCTTAAGAGTATTTTTGTACAAACAAAAATGTTACATATTTGTAAAATGGAAGACATTCAACTGTACTGAAAATGATCTGCTTTACATTCCAGGCTGTCTTTTTGTGCTCTCTTAACAACTTTAATTCTTAGTTTGTAATCTTCAAAAACAATAATAAACTCTTGAGTAGTTTAGAACAGGACCTAAATATTAAAAATTTGACCACAATTCAGTAATAGTTTTCTACACCAAAGTAAGATTAAGAGAGAACTATTCTTTAGAAATCTTTGCCCAGTGCATATTATTGGCAAGTGAATACACAGTTCTGCTTCTGCCAAGAGTGTTCTCTGGCACCAGTTTTACAATTCAGAAACGAACGAGGGTCATTATGTAGCTAAGGTAAAGGTTTTTGCAGTACCAAGCAAAAGTGAAATAAAACAGTGTTGCTATTGCAATGCATTATTTAGATTTTCTATACTTCAGCCTGACCACAGCTTGAAGAGTTGGACAGAACATGGCACACAAATACATTTTTATGAAGGTACTGCTAGTGTCTCAATGCAGTGTTAACCTTCTACTCCAAACATTTGGGAAATTTCACTCTTGACAGTAAAATCACATCATAATGTGCAGGCTACTAAGGAAAACATTCTTCAGATGAACTACTGTTTCTTCAACTGAAAATGAGTTTCAAGATTATAGGCTAAAAATTAATACCACAGCAAAGCAGCAGCAGGTTAGGACTGTCAGGTACTATATTATTATGGTTTTGTAGCAGAACTTACTCAAAAAGATGCATAATTACTTAAGGAACAGCTTCACATACTAAAACCCAGAAAAAAATATAACAGCATTTTTACCTCTTGTGATTTTAGTTGAGGCTTTATTGTAACAGGCGGTGTTTTTGGCCGTACTGTTTCTATCAAGGGAAACAAAAGGTAGATAACATTTAAACATATAAAAATCTCATTTAATTTGCATAGCTATTAAATATACAAGGAAATATTGTATTTTAAGGAATCCTTGTAGTTAAAGGCTGAATTTAGCCACAGGTGAACCATTTTCAAAAACAAAGATAGACAATTTTCTATTCTTAATTAAGACAAATTTAGCAAGCCATTTCCTCATTATGGTTCCAAACTTAATAGACAGGACCCCTATGACCCTCAAAATGACATCCCAAGATCTTTAAAGTTACAAATGCATAGACTTGGTCATGAAATCCAGTCACTGTTTATCACAGAAATTCTCAAACTCCTCTTGGCTGGATACTACTGCCTGACATGTGCCAGTTAGCTCTCAGGCAGACCAGACTGCACACGTACTATGCACACCCCTAGGGGCACATGAGAAGAGTGTTCTGCAGCCTCACCTTCCACATAGGCAAAGGAAATCACTGAGAAACAAACCCTAGAAGCTGGCCTCAATTTCCTAAGAAAATTCACTGTGCATTCTGTATTTAGAGATGGTGCTAGGAAGACAATGATTGTTGACAAGCAAGGTTAGATGTTTTCCCTGGCAGGTAAAGGAACATCCCAGCTTTCTTCCTCGTGCAACTCTCAGGGGAGAGGAGTTACAATGAAGAGCCAGGTGGCTGCAAGAACAATTAACATACAGGGGCTGTGGTAGTGGTGGAGTGCTTGCTTAGCAGTTCTCTGCTTAAACATGCAAAGCAGCTCTGAGCTTGCAGCTCTGTTCCTACAGGGTGCCCAGGTGGATCCTTTCTGCTAACTCATCAATTTCTGGGTTTTTTGTGTTTAATTTTTAAAATTAAGGTCAGTTTTAATTAAAATCATTCCCTAATTGGTAGCTGTCACTGCTTTTGTATCTCATCTACTCAATGCCCACTGCTCTGTCCCATCTTCTCGCTTCCTTCCGCTTTCCTGTCTCCAGAGGATCTCTCACTGCCTCCAACACTGCAGCCTAAGAGGCTCCAGCATTCCCTGCTTGGCAAAGTCGTAGGACATGGCAATAACTCTTTGCTGTACAAGAGAGGTGCCTCAGGCCCCACCTGCTGCTCTGGTGTAGGTGGGACACAGATGCTCTGCACTGGGCTATGCCCCAGTCAGGTGTGACTGATGTGCATTAGCATCATTCTGGACCTACTGGCATGGCAGCAACTCCTCCACTGTGGTGTGCTCTCATCCCAAGGTGACCTAGTTCCTAACTACAGAGCTACTAATACCTAGAGAAGGGCTAGAACTTGGCACTTTGTTACAGGTTTTATATAGCCTTTACACTAAAATGAGGAATGTCTTCCATTTGTCTTTTCTCTTTTCCTTTCACATCAACCAAGTTCATTTAATGTTCTGAAAATAGAGGCTAAGAAGGAGACAGTGAAATGGAAGGCTCACAATTCTCTTCTATAGACACAGCTTTAAGAAGAAACCCTGAACATTATGAAGAACTACCAACAGGCAATTACTTCCAGTTTTAGCCTCCAATTAGGGAATCCAACTTTCAAAAAGGTTACTTAAACAAAAATAACACCTATGATTCAGAGCTTCCCAATTCTATGCAATTTCTGAGTCAAACAAAACATGCATTTACTACAGTCTGGTACATGTATCTTTGCCATTACAGAACATGCAATCATTAGTAAATCTATCTGCTTATCCCACACTTGTGGTTTGAAATGTAGAAGAGCTGCAACAGGCCAAAAGACAGTGGAGTTTTTTGTTTTTTTAGATGAAGATAGATTTTGCTTTGGGGAATGGGAATTTTACTAGAATCTAGCAACTTTCACATTGACTGAATGGTACTTTCCAAGGGTTTGGATGACGCAAACATAACATCTTTGTTGTTCAATAGGATCAGATGCCATCTCTCCTGTAAAGTTCAGACACTTCAGTTAAAACAGCCATTTTTTTGGGACAGTAAACAAATGTCCTGAATAAAAGTAGTGGGAATTGGTGCCTCTTGGTCTACAGCATATTCTGGAGTAGCCTGTCCTGTCAGCATTGCCATCCAAGCAATGCTGACAGTACAGGCGACTACAGAATTTACTCAGAGAAAACTACTTTTTCCATCCTAGGTGGGGACCTTGACTAGGGTGACACAGGCACACTCCAAACAAAACCTATGAAAAGCATGAGACAAACTGACAACAAAGGCACATATGCAACATGGGAGCCCAGCTTTGTAATTCCATCTGTAGCCTCCCCTTCACCCCAAAGTTCAGCTGCTCATCCAAGGAGCAGAGGCCCAGCTGAGTAACCTTAGCTCAGACTGTGGTAAGATTACTAAGCTGTGCATAAGACCTGTGAAAAAGGCTGTAAAAAGAATAAGAAAGGTGACTCAAGAGGAAAAATACCTATATGGAAAAATATGATATTCAAGAAGGAGGAAAAAGAAGTTAACTTGGCAGCAATCAGCTGACTGTCAGTCAGACCAGCAGTGCCAACACAAGTATTAGTGGATTTCATGGACAACAATTCATTGATATTGGAGATATGAGAACCATTCCAAGCTGCAGCAAAGGCTTTCTCCTTCTGCCCAATGCCTACCCAGCCTGCCATGATCCTTCAGGTGTCTTACCAGGGACGGTGCGTGTACCTAGGTTAAGCTAAGATTTAATGAGCTACTAATTATCTTTTGTGTTTCTGCCAGTTAACTGCTTTATACTCTTTAAACCTAATAATTTTTTTATCTTTAATATCTTTTACAGTTATTCCGGCTTGCAGAATTTCTTAACATGCAAAGAGGTCCAATGGTTCATAAGGGGGTCAGTAAGAATCACCTGTAGAAACTGATCAATATAACTGAAGAGACCTCTGATGAAGCAGCTTTTTCATCTCAAGGCTGAATCCCAAGTAGCCTCCTGGTGCCCATTTTTTCTGTTTCCACAAAATGGGCCTTTCCACACCCTGCACTCCACCACCACAGCAGTTCTACTCCTGTACCACTCACTAACTTCTGTTTGGCATGAGAGATGAGTAAAAGCCCAAAGCAAACCATACGCCATCTGGCTGGGTTGGCTAGTACCTCTTGTGTGACCAAGTGAACCAAAGGTATCTCCTATTTCTTTCTGACAAGTCAAAAATCACACCTGAGACCACTAATGGTCATGAGCTGTCATAAGCCAAATACAACATTTCTTCTCTTGAGATTTCCACTCTTCTGACAAAGTCGGCTGAAGCTGGAAAAAGCTTAAAAGCACCAGGAGCCTCCTCTTTCCCAATCTACACAAAGACACCAAGTATGATGAGAGAAGCCCTGATTTAATAGATAATCCAGGATAAAAATGTGATGGCATCTGATGTATACAGTGAGCATTTGTTGATGCCTAAAGATTTTTAGCTTTTTTAATATATTTGTAGCTTTGTACATTTTTAATATATAGCTGTATAGTTTCTAGCGCTTTCTCACACTTTAGAACAGTAGTTACCCTTTCTCACATATTATGCCACATTCTTGAAATTCTGTTTGGTCTTATTTTCAAGAAAAAGACTTTCTAACAAGGATATCCTGTTTTGCACTAGCACCCGAGCTGAAATCGTAAGATACTTCATAGATATAACAAGATATAGGGCTAAGAATCCTTGGAGGGGCTACAATGGGGCAGATCTAAGGGTGGGTTACCAGGGCAACTGTTCTCCTATTGGATGTACTTGCTAGACATGCTAACTAATTAAACTTATAAAAATCGTGAAAATTTGATGCTGCACATGCATATAGGTATTACATGTGCAACTGAAAGCTTTCATTAAAAGACTACTGTTTATGTTATCTATTTTAATATTGTTCGAAAAATTTTTCTTCTGATTTTAGACAACAATGTGACACTAAGTTAATGAGCTATGCTAAAACGAATGTTTCCCATACCTTTCAGTTCATTATCCTCTTCTCTGCCTTTGCACTCTTCCTTTCCTGCTGCTTGCTGTTGTGCTGCAAGTGCAGTGAGTTGTGCAGACTGTTTAATTAGGGACACCCTGTAGAAATAGTTTCTCCAGAACACCTCCTCCTTTACACTAGAGAGAACAAACAGATTTTGATTATTACATTTGGAATATGGTTCCTTTTGCCATCTAGAAATGAAATTAATTAAATATGCAGAGAGGAGGAGTACACATAGGTAATATTTAAGTAAAACCTTAAAATATAAATTTGTGACATTAACACATTCTAAAATGTCCATCATTTTAGAATTTCCTGATCTCTCACAAGAAATTTGCAATTGACTTGAACCTACAATAGTAATGTTGTAACTCTAGAAAAAGCTTAACAGCATGCAGCAATACATGGTATGGAAAAATATCATGCTGTTCCATCTCTTCTGACAAACTATGTAAACAAACCCAACATGCCAAACAATCCCGTTCTCTTCCCCTCTAAGCCAAACACTCTATTATTGTCAAACTATAATTGTCCACATCTTCCCTAGAAATTATGTGGAACTGGAACATCTGTGGTAGCAGAAGCCATTCCTAGATTGCAGCAGTACTATGTCACTATCTGCACTTTAACCCACAGGCAACAAAAGGCAGAAATGGCAAGATCTGTGGGGCGGAACTTGTGTAGGTTAAGAAAAATCAAGTTACCTTCACACCTATTCAGGCAAACAGTGACCACTGAGGCTAAGAACAGGTGATAAAAATATTAAGCTATGGGGTAGAAAAGGCAAGGATAACATGACCAGAGGCTGAAGACAGAGCATCAGAGAATACAGGCAGATCTTCAGAACTGACAACAGAGAAGAAGGTAAACAGAATGAGGAGCTGGGAAGGTTTATAAAAAAAGGAAATTTAAGACAAAAATGTCACAAGGAAAGATTTTCTGTTTCCATCCTTAGACAAGGAGACTAATGTTGGGAATTCCCACTTAAATAGAAAGTTGAGTTGTGAAACAAGTGTTAGGAACAGGGTCTGGGACTGGTCAAGGAATAATAGCTCCAGAATAAAGCTCTGCAACACAGAGCTTTTCCCATTTCTTACCCAAATGGAGTTTTTCTTGCTTGCATTGCTGGATTTTTTTGTGACACATTCTATTTACCATTTCTCCAGGGGCAGTCTCTGACTATCTATAATCACCTTTTTGGGATGTCAGTTACACCAACAGATCTGAACATTTTTATTGTTGCCTTTACCTTTCTTTGGAGAAAAAAAACCACATTTAATTTAGCACACTGGACATGGAAATACTGAGGGCTTCTCCCATACTTAAGTCAACAGGTCCTTATTAGTTCTGTCTCACAGATATACTTTTTTTCTTACCTCAAACTGCTGAACTGCAATGCATGTGCAACACTCCATGTATTAGACACTAGCATAAAAGCATATGTACACATTGGACGAACATAAAGAACTGAAGGAAGTGAAAGGAACAAAGAGTAATTTATGAGTGTTTACAGACACATTAAAAGCATGATGGTACAGTTACCAGCAGAAATTACTTACTGTTTGGGAACAAGGTCAAACCTCATCCTATTGAGAAGCTCATCTTCTTGTAACATGACCAGTGCAACGGGGTACATTTGATCAAAGTCAAAATGAAACTGCACACCTGCCGGAGGATCTCGCAGAAAATTCCGTTTATCCTTTGAAGAACATATTTATGGTCATTAAATAATATCAGAAAAAGGACACCCTATTTCACAACCAAGAGCAGCAAAGCAATCTTTAAAGCCTTTCTAAAAATAAAAACTATATTAAGGATCTGCTTTGGTTCAAGTTGAAAGTGATAGAACTATTTACTCTTGCACATGATCAGTGTGGTGACAGACATATCAAAAGTATCTTGAAAAGACATAATTTAATAAATTTACTTTAAAAACCCCAGCAACTTTAATTCCTCCAAGAGAAAATTTCAAATCTTACAGGAAGTGAATTACTTACTGCTGATAAGGCCAGTATTTGTTGTTGAATTGTCTCTTCTTCATTGCTGTCTACCCAGGGAGGCACTGCTGCTTCTAGTATTGAAAGGAGGAAGATAAGCGCATGTAGAATAGTTGGAAAAAACCCACTCCAAATAACAGACCTTATGTAAGGTAACACAGAGTGTCACAAAAGTAAGCAGAGTTACACCAGTATGCCAAGTCATTGTGTCTTTTTCCTAAACTAAGTCCACGGCGTAAGAGAGAAACCCTAGGAATGGATCTTCACTTATCAGAGGTAAAAAAATAATAGCTAAATAGTTGCTGATCTCTGTTACTGTAAAAATAAAACTGTGGGGATTTCTTTGCAGTGTGCACCAGTCAGAATTTGGTGCCTCTTAGTTTAGCTGGTGAAATAGTGCTGTATAACTGGTTAAGTTGCCTGCAAATAGTATTTCCAGATCCACTTTAAATGTGTAAACTTTGTCTAAATTAAGTTTTCAAAGTAACTTACACCCAGAAGACACCAACTCTTTAACAATGGAGAAAAATGTTATAAATTTGTTATGGATTACAACCCATTATACACTGAGTAAGCCTACTCCAGTTCAGATGGTTTTTATCATTACGCAGATACTTCCAAAATAGTTCTTTGGGCTGTACAGAGAGGAAAATAAACTGTTGTAGATTCAATCTCTGTATCAATCTCTTCACTGTCAATGCAAATTCAGCATTGACAATACAGAGATACAATATGATGCATCTGTAGCAGATAAATAATTCTTGTGCCCTTAAGCTAACAACACTTGTTTGCCTGTGCAGCTGATATCAGCAAGATCTTTCACCCACATGCATCCACATCAGATGCTGATGCTTCTTTCAGTCAAGCCATCTGTCACTTCTCCTTTGGCCAATCTAACTACCTATTTTCATAAGGCTTTTAGATATATATTAAGAGACTCCCAAGTTTACTAACAGACAAAAAGACAGAAATACAGACAACACAATACCATAAGCAATCTTGCAAGAAGAAACCATACTAACATACTAACTACAAATACAATGAAAAATTTTATCACAATCCATTTAAAATCAGCTCTTTCTCAAGATTAACAGAGTCACTATATACTCAAACCATCAGAAATTATTGCATTCAGGTAACACGATAAAAAAGATAAAAGTCGATGAAACACAATGTGAGAAAACAGCTTTGCTTGCATGGTGATTTTATTTGAGTTTATTTCATAAAGCAGAATGTGGCTATAAAAGTAAATCTAAACCAACTAGATAATGTAACACTAACCTCATTTAAAAATATAATCTTCCTATTCCACCATATGCATTAAGTTCTGCCATAATGTGTTTCAAGCTCAATTATACAGCTTTCAGCAAGGTTTTACTTATGTGATGTTAGGCATCATCAAAAAAAGCACACTTTACCTGATTTTTTGGTTTGCTGCTCTTGGACAAATTTCTTCTGTTCCTTCTGAAAATCTCCAATAATTGTCTAAAATAAAAATTAGGGAACCACAATTAAAAAAAATTCACTCTTCTTATTTTATGTTCAGTCAGAAAGTGCTTTCAAATACAGTGCATATTCTTATATCTGTGATGGCCCTTCCTGTAAGTTAAAAATCTTTCATGTCAATCATACACTTCCTTCTACTGAAACATTTGATTTAGCATTTAAAACTATTGTGTATGCTTTCAAAATTATATTTATAGTTTTATCAAGTTCAGGGGACAAGGAAAAAAGATGGAAAATCTTAGCTGATAATTTGAACATTGGCATACTAGGCATATCCACTTACTGTTTCACTGTATCAAATACAGACAACACACATTGCTTAGACTTATTTAAACATGTTTTTAAAGCACTAACACTTAGAGATGCCCTTGGCCTTACAGAAGATTCAGGAGTTGCCTAAGAAATATATCCATTGCAAAAAACTGGACTTTCAAAATTGTATAGCTGGATTTCAGAACACCTGCTTAGCTGAAAGAAAATAACTTCTCCACTTACGTTGTTGAAAAATTTTCATTTAAAAAAATCATACTTAGAAATACTCTGTATTGAACTTAGAATTTAAAAAAAAAGAAGAATGGTTCTCAGAATTCAGAATGCCATAATCTAGAAGCAAGAATGCAAATGTTCTGTGGTTGAAAGCAGAGGCAAAAAAGATGAAGCTAGAAATGAAAACTTAAACCACTCCCAAAATACAAATTTTATGCGGTGAGGTCTATGGATTAACAAGTTGCCAAAATGCACAGAAGTCTTCAAGCTAAATCCTGATAAATTCCTATACTATTTTTTTCCTTCAGTGACCCAGTATTTCAGTTTAAGATTACTATCAGTAAGAGAACTACAGTAGTGTCAGTTATACACACAGATTATTGTGGTTCCTTCCGGTTTAAAGTTAGGTTAATTTTTTCTACTTATGGAATAGAATAGTTCATATGGTATAAGAAGAAAGCTTTATGATGATACGGCTACAATCTTGTTTCTCCTGTATGTAATACTGATTAATCAAAACAGGGAATTCATATTACTCTAATACATTTACAGAATAAAGAAAATTGTATTTAAGGCATAAAATATGCTGTAGGTACTTAGCTACAGTTTCTTAGGAGCATTATTATTAGCATATTAAATTAACAAATAACCTTGTTACTTGATTTTTCCTCTTTGATGTAATCAAAATAACATTAGACTCTGATATACTGCAGAAGGAAATAGATCTCTGCTATTATTATATAGACAATTGTCAATGAAATCTAAAGACAAAATGTAAAATGTGATCATAATAGAAATTAATTTGATGTCATTCAATGATTTGTTTGGAAGACAACAAAAACACTAATAACATCAACAAGTAGAATTCTGTTGTATTAAAAAAAATAAACAGGCAATGCTGTAGTTCCCCAGAAGAGCTGTCTGAGAGACAGGAGCAGGAAAAGGGGTTTGCCTGTGTCAGACACTCCTGGATGCACAGTCCTACTACAGCTGAGATGGTTTTGACCAGCTCCCTTTCCCTTCCCTTCCCAGATACTCTCAATAGCAAACACAGAACACTTCATGGCACTTATTGCTGCCTTTTTCTTTTTCTCTTTTCCTTCTGCCAAGTTTGTGGCTTAAAGCACTGGAAGAACACTTGCTGGCACAAGTTAAGCAACTGGAGCTGACAGACAGGAACAGAGAGGGCAAGAACTACGTGGCAGGGTCAGGGTGGGGAAAAGAACAGGACAGTAACAAGGTGTTTCATTATCTCACAGGTTCTTATGAAACTGTACCTGTATATCCCTAAGGTCCTAGGACACAATATGTACAACACCAAGCTAATTCTGACTTTTGCACAGACGTGCATTTAAGACGCAAGCTACCTCATTCCTTTTTCCGACTAAATAAGCTGTGGGGCAAAAGTTGTGGCAGTCCACACATCTTGGGACAGACATTCCCCAACTGCCTGTCTCAAATTCTTCCACCTACATCAGCATTTTTCATATTTGCTTCTGGTCTTTTTCCAGCGTATCAACATCCTGAGGGAACGGAACAAACACAGGTGCAGCACTGAGAAAATCAGGGTGGCCATTTTTTGGCAACTCTACCATGAAAAAACATTTCAGTCGCATCATTCATGAAGACAAGAGATGCATAGTATCTCTTGAAAGACA
The DNA here is from genome assembly GCA_013397075.1 of Rhabdornis inornatus. NCBI lineage: Eukaryota > Metazoa > Chordata > Aves > Passeriformes > Rhabdornithidae > Rhabdornis > Rhabdornis inornatus. The sequence continues at coordinate 64,833 of VWZS01009494.1, forward strand.
CAGTATCTAAAGACAGCTTAAAGAAACGTTATCAAATGCCAGATTTGCCACATGTTGTAACAATGGTAAGCAAACAGACCTTTCAGATCCAGTGTCTAAAAATAAATTACCTTATCGATGATACTGTCAATTTTTCCTTCTTCTACAGACTTCTTTATTGTCTGTGCTGTTTCAGCAACAGACTCAGATATCTTTTTTGTAGCAGCAGAGGCAAAATTGAAGAGGTAACCTTTCACAGACAAAAAAAAGAAAGAACTGAGAGAAGATTTCTTTACATCCAGTTATCTTTCTACATTTATTTTTCCTTCTCTTTAGACATTTGGATACCTACTTAAAAGTTTCTTTCAAAATAACAACCCAGCTAATGGCCTACAAAAAAACAATTCTGTTTATCCTTTTCTAGTTTATATTCTTTAATGATGATGATGACGATGATCACAACTTTCTGTAAATCAAATATTTATACATGAGCCTTGTTTACTAAATCAAACATGGCTAATGGTCCTTGAAATACTACTTTCTAATGAGTTTTCTGAAGCAATGTGTTTTTCCTGATTTCATATAAGTATTTTGGAAACATTAAGCCATAAAGTAACTTAGCCACAATATTAAAACAGAATTATATTTTTTTAAAAAAATCAACATGCACAATAAAGTCTTTATTGAGGCAGCAAATGCATGAAGAATTTCAGGCAGGTAACACCGCCTTCAAAAGTCTTAGCATACAAGCTTGCTCTTGATGTTCGCCCTTATCTATTTTACATTGTCTTCTGTTTCATGTATCCCTGGAAACGCTCTCATATGCAATTGATTTAGGGGTAAAATGTGCAGAGACATTTGCTGTCTGGTGACATTCTGGCATTATTGCACAAAGTGGTTTTGGCCAGTTCTGGAACCATGCTGAAGAGCAATATGGTTTTTATTTCCAATAAGAGGAAATACTCTTTTAAACTAAGGTACTTATAAAACTGCAGAAGAGCTGGTACTTAACCTTAGAAAAATAGGTTTAGTGGTGGAAAATAACACTTTCAAATGACTGAGAAACTCAATTTCCATCTTCCAAGTGTATACCTGTATTAAGAATATGTACCTAGTAATATTTCTGTTGTTAGTTCACATTGGCAAAACACTCATAATTTGTATAATGACATGATAATGAGCAAAAAATAATGTCTATAAGGCTTTGGTTTTACCAGTAAAATTCTTTATCTGCCAGGGGATTCTTTTTTCACAGCTATGCAGGTTGTTTGCCATGAAGGTTTCTAGGATTATGTGTTAAAACAGCAAGAAAGCCTTTCCACCACAACTCTGGCATCACAGACAATGGACTCATTGACCACTAAACTAAATTTTCACTTACAGAGCAAGTTATGGGATGGATCTTTATATAGATAACAGTCAATACTTATTCTTCCCCTGATACTTAGTCCTTTTCCCTTCCTGAACAGTCAGAGCAATTTGCAGATTAGAACAACCAGAGCAAACAGCAGATTAGAACCAATTTACCACAACCAGACAGGTATTTGACCAAACTACACAGACTAAACTGCTGCAGTTCAGGTTGCCCAAGACAATGCACAATAAAGAACAGCTCAGATTAACCCCTCAGATTATACTGATCCAGAATTTCAGAGCATTAACAAACCAAAACCCCCTGTTTAAAAAAATCTTTAGTAATGAGTATAGGTCTGTACTTTGGACTACTGCTATTCAAGAATTCCCTACAATAAAGCAGGAATTTTACTTATAGCAAATTACAGCTTTGCCCCATCCCTGGCAAGGTTGAAGGCCAGGCTGGATGGGGCTTTAAGCCTGATCTAGCAAAAGGTGCCCCTGCCCATGGCAGGGGGGTAGAATGAGATTATCTTCAGGTCCTTTCCAACCCAAACCATTCTGTGATTCTAAGACTGCAGGCATGTTCAACAAAATCATCAAACCCCATTATTTTCCTATGAAAAAAATCACAAACGCCCATAGCAGTCTGTGAAGTACACTATTTACGTAAACAGATCTATTCTCTCTACACACAGAGCTCCTCCCATAGTGCCAACAGAACAGATATTTAAGAAACGCTGCTCCTTTAAAAACAGCTCTGAAAGAGGCGATCACCGAGAGGCACATTTGCAGCCTGGTTTCCTTAGCTCATATTGGAAAGCCGGCAGCCCCGGGACACTCACTGCCGAATCCTTTGGCCTGGCGAAGCAGCGCCTCCGAGTCCCCCTGCAGCTCGCCCTGCTCCTGCCCAGCCGGCCCTGCCTCCTCCTCTTCCTCCTGCTGCTCCTGCTCCGCGGGGCCGCTCCTCTTGCCGGCGGGCAGCAGCTGCTCCTCGCCCGCCCGCTCCAGCCCCAGCCAGCTGCCCAGACCGCGCAACATGGCTCAGGGGCGGCGGCCGCGCTCGGGCCGTGCCGGCGCCGCTGCGGAAACCCGGCCGGCCACTGCGCGCCGCTTCCGCGTGCGTCACTTCCGGCGGGGCGGCCGCGGGAAGGGGCGGGCCGGGGCGAGCGGGGCGCTCCGCGCCTGCCGCGCCAGGGGTGTCCGTCCCAGCCGGGGGTGTCCCTCCCTAGCAGGGGTGTGCCTCCCAGCCGGGGGTGTGCCCGGCCCCCGCAGGAGTGTTTGTCCGTCCCCGCCGTCGCGGCTGCGCTCCGTGGCGGGTTACCTGCCGGGGCTGTGCCCCTTTTCCCCCCCAGGCAGGTTCCGCCCCCGCCCCACTGGCCGTGCGCTCGGGCTCGGCTCTCCCGCGCCGGGCTCTCCTCTTCTGCGCTGCCGGCTCTGGTGGGAGCAGCCGCCTTTAACGCCTACGTAAGTCAGAGGCCTCTCCGTGCTCGGCCGCAGCGCCCCGAGGCTCCCGCGGTGCGGCACGTTTGGGGTGCGGCGCCCGCAAATCCCTGCGGGAGGCGGCGGCTCCTGTAGATAAGGCTGCGCAGAGTAACTCGTGTGTCACTTTCCAGCGAAGTGATTTCTTCCAGAATTCGCTTTCAGCTCTCCCTCCCCTAACTCTATTTCCTTCATCTTTTACAAGAGACTTCCCAGACCACCTGCAGTTCTCTGTACCTATTTCAAGTAAACGCATTTCCTGAAGCTTCTGGGATATTGCTGGTTTTGCTAAAAACACAGTAAACTCTTTATTTTGGTTTCTGTAAGCAAGATTTAGGAGTTCTAAAGTGGCATGTACTCAAGATTTGTACCGTTGTTGAAATTATCCGGCGTGTTTTCTGAAAAGAGCTTTGAAAATGACTGAGATGTTTATGATGTTAATGTTGACAGCTAAGTTGGCTGAGTTCTGAAGGAGTAGCCTGAAAGAGTGGTAGTAGGGTCCAATTCTTAAAATTGTTGCTATTAAGAGAATTGCATATTAAAATTAAATGGCAGGGAATAGTTAATCCCTGACGTTCCTTCTTCTCCTGAATTAAAAACGTTTAATGATTATGGTCGTCCTTTCAATCATATTGACAAGCAAATAGTTTAATAATTCCTATTACCAGAAATGTAAGAGCATTGATAACAAGGCATTGTTACATTCCTGAACTCAGTCTCCTGAAGATCCAGGCCTTATTTGTGTTACTTTAGTATAATAAAAAGAATTAAAATGTTCATTGACTATCTACTGCTTCATACCAGCAGCTGAAGAACCACACTGCTTTGATTTATACTGAGGGCCGTTAGATCGTGTGCTGTTGCATCTTGTTTTGGGTGAATTGGATATTTAAGTAAGGAAAGATTTTCTAGGCCATAGCGTTCTTGCTTTATGGTGAGCCATGCTGTCACTGTTCAAAAATTGCTCAGTGATTAGCCTCCGCAGCCACCTGAATGGAATGTGAATTCATTTACAGATGAGATACATGTCATCCTGTCTCAGATGGGTGGAAAAATGCAGCTTGTAGATGATGAACACTGCTGCCTTTGTTTGCTAAAATGTGTAAACAGTAAAAAAATTTTGTAGTCCTTTTGTGGATTGCCAGCCAGCACCCCTTTCTGTGTAGAACAGCAAATTGATACCTCAGCTCTGTGTGTTGATCAGCCTCATCAGAACCTGTTTAGGGATAAGATAGGTGTTTATCTTACATATTGGTGTATAACCTGGGAGAGGTGAATCCTGCTCCCAGATTCCAAAATGCTCATTTTTATTGTATGTTGCTGAAGGTCATTTCAATTTAGATTCTTTGCAGATTGAGTCTTTGATCTTCTCCGACATGAATTTACGTTCATCAGATGTACATCTTTGTTGTTCTAGATTTCCAGCTCAAGGTCTGTGCATGTGTGCTGATTTTCCAATGAAGTACATCCTGGTAACTGGTGGTGTCATCTCAGGCATTGGCAAAGGGATCATTGCAAGCAGCATTGGCACCATTCTGAAATCATGTGGTCTGCGTGTCACTGCAATCAAAATTGATCCTTACATAAACATAGATGCTGGAACCTTTTCACCCTATGAACATGGTATGAAGATTAGTGCTGCTCCCTTTTGCATAAACACTGGTATTTTCAATAATGTGTTCTGGTTTTATTTTTTAAAAACCAATAGTATGCTGTTTACAAGTTGTTTTACCATTATTTTGAAAGTTTGTTGCTTACTCTGTGTTCTCAAGGACACTGTCTGCTCAAAGTTAAGAAACAGAAGCCTGTTTTTTTGAACATACTGTTATGAGCAGATGCTTTCTTTCTCTAACAGACCACTTTACTGGGAAAATCCTAGCTGTAAGCCTTGTTCAGTTTATTATACCTTCAGTTCAACTTGATTAAAAACCTCTTTTAAATAGTGCTACAAAACCTGAAACTTAAGTTCTTAATAGTTACTTGAAAATGCTGTTCTCTGGGTATTAGTGCCTTCTAATGTACATGCCTTCATGAGAATTAGCTTAAGTTCTCATTTTAGTGAAAAAAGTCTAGACAAAAACATTAATGAAGCTTAGAGAACCTGCTAATAATATGATTTTAAAGTAGATGTATAATTTGATTGGCTGGTTCTCTAAGTCATGTTGGTCGTATTGACTGTTGCTGATGAGTTACAAAACATTTTATTCATAATGTTTGAATGTTCCTTCAGCTGTGTGGCTTGTTACTTGTACATTTATTAAAAGCAATGGTTTTCAAAGTGCCTTCAGCCAGTAGACATTTCTAGTTGTTTTTGTGTTTTGGATTTTGTTTGCTTACTTTTAGTCCACACCAAAATTTTTGGAACTGAAGATAAATATGTGTATCTCCTTAACTGAAAAAACAGTGCTTTTTAAGTAGAGGAGGAGCAGAGCATGTGAGACCTCTCTTGAAAAACAAAATTTACTGCACTTTAAGGAGCACGTGTGCTGCTGCTTAAGTAGCTGAGTGGGTCATATGACTCCTGTGATGACTTGAGATTGTGAGGATATATTCCGTCCCTGAACCAGGTAGAGGGGAGGGGGAACATTAGGGCATGTAATTCTTTTTCTCACTGAAAATTTTCTTACTGCTTGTGAAGAAACACTGGCTTGCTGCATAGTACATGGAAGTTCCATGAGTTGGAATGGTGAGCCTCCTTCATTAACGTTTTGACAGAAATATGATTGAATACTGAATTGAGTATTGAATATGATTGAGTATTGAATTACTAGAGTAATCTAGTGATTTCCAGGAAACTTTAGAACCTTTTTAATAATATTTTTTTTTTATTCTTGTCTTCCAAGGCCTCCTTAAGAGACATGTTAATTCTGTTCTGCTTCTTGGCAGAAATTATGATTTAGTATAGAGGATGTATTAAGTGCCTCACAGAATCAGGCATAATTCTTCCTCTCTGTTGTACACATTGGAGTGATTTGTTAGGCAGTTCATTGAAGTGGAGCGTTGTACTTTTGTGGCATATATATTTCTGTAGTCCACTTTTTTTTTTTGTGCATTAGTCATGTAACTTTTTTTTGTAAATTGATTTATTGGGTCATGGCAAAATATTTACAGTTTTTCTGAAGGGCTTTCCAGCCTTATCTGAAGATCTAGCAACTTGAGTTCTGTCAGAAGTTGACTAGATTCAGAGCTTAGAGACTCTTTAGAGGGCTAAGGAAAATGTGAACCTGATGGGTATTTTAAGTGGATTTTTTGGAGTCAGAAATAACCCTTTCTATGAACACGGTGAACCAAATATACTGGATGAAACAACCAACTCAGAAACAGTGATCACGCTTGAAGAAGCATTTTTGTTCATCATGACATTCAAGCCTCAATCATTAAAATAAATCCAAACAACAAGAATTTATAGTGAAACACTTTGAACATGTATAATAATTCATGCTTATAAAAGCATAGTTTTTCTCACCTCCAAGTAAATGAATATTTGTTTCTGATTTATGGTTCCTAGAGATTGTTTTCTTCCAATGGAGGATTATTTTGGTGTTGAAATGCTGGTTAAATATTTATGTTGCTTAAATATTTTGGCAATATAACTTACATTTTATTTGCAAAACTATACGTTTCTGAGGTATGGACATTAGATGTAAAACTTGTAATGACCTGGATATTAAGTCATACAGAATGACAATGTAGATTGAGTTGCAGTATGAGCTTTATTGATATGTTGCTGTCATATATAATTTATTTTTTTTCTTCTATTTTAAGATATCTGTGGTATTCCTGCGTGTGTTTAATAATTTCTGATTATTTTATTGTTTTTCTGTCTGTTTTTGCTTTCTTTTTTCAGGTGAAGTTTTTGTATTGAATGATGGTGGAGAAGTTGACTTAGATTTGGGAAATTATGAGAGATTTTTGGACATCAATCTCTATAAAGATAACAATATCACCACTGGAAAGATATATCAGCATGTCATTAATAAAGAAAGACATGGTGATTATCTGGGAAAAACTGTTCAAGGTAATTTTTTTCATTTTGTGGGATAATAGTCCTTTCAGTCTTCACAAAAGAAGGGATCAGCTAGAACAGGCTACTTCTTGCTGTGCCCCTTTACTCCTTTCTCCCTTCCAAAAGATATGGGCATATTACTGTAATGTTTGGCTTCTGGGCTCAAGGAAAGGAGAACTAGAGGAAGGACCTAGTAGTTTCTTCTTGGCATTCTGCTCACTTTACGTCTTTTGCATGCAAAAATTAATATATGGGTGTAAAGTAAGCTGTGCTTGCTTTCTTTGGTATTGTTTTGTAGTTGTTCCACACATTACTGATGCAGTTCAGGAATGGGTAATGAATCAGGCAAAAGTTCCAGTGGATGATGACAAAAAGGAGCCACAAATCTGTGTAATTGAGGTAAGTATGGAATCTTTAAGTTGTATATCTACAGTGAACACAATGAGCTCGTTTGCTTTCTCTTTGCTCCTTACTGTAAAAAGGTCAGACTGAAGGTTTATGGAGAGCAGAAATTCAAAGACACATTCTATATTCTTTAATTTGTTCTGAAAGGGATAGGCATCGTCTTATCTCTTCAGCTTCCATTTACTTCACTAAATCCACTCTAGAATATGGCTGAAATTGAGCTTCTGAAGAGTTTATTAACTTAGAGAATTAAAGCAGTTACTGTGATGTGAACTGTGTATTCCAAGATCCAGACGTTTGACTGAAGCTTTATACTGTTAATAGACTGTTTTGAGAACTTGTGCAATACCTGAAATCTCCAATGGTCACTAGGACAGCTTTTAGCATTCTAGCTTTCCTTAGAACTTTAAATGTTCATCTTGTTGCTTGTGTTCATGCTAAAAGGAATAAATTTAAACAATGTGTAAGTTTGTTTCCCACTTTCTGATGTTATCTTTAAGATCTATGGTGGCAACTTTGTTAATTACTTAACCTGCTGATGCCCTGCACAATGGAAACAATGAGTTTTAGCACCTTCAGTAGGGCTTTGAGGTGACTGGATGAAAGCCAATAATTGCTAGTGGTACTATTACAACAGAAAATAATGAAAAAAGATTATGCTTGAGAATTTGACAGAAGATGTCACAGATTTAGTGCCAGCAGTGACCACTGCAATCAATAGTACCATAAACTTTGTGACCCAGCAGCAGAATTAGTCGTTTTTTTATGCAGAAGAATCTGCCTTGATTGAAATACTCTTACCAGTGTATCTGTAGATCTTTTTATGATGTTCACAGTGGGAGTCAAATATTTCATTTAAAACAAATATGAAAAAGTAAATACAAAAGTTGCACGAAAACATTATTAAGTGATGGTGTACTCCATAGTCCACAAAGGACTATGTATAGTCCTTTAACGATAGGGTTTGTTTTTGTTTTTTTGTTTTTTTTTTAATTACACACTTATACCTCTAGCCTGATAAAATTATTTTTCTTTAGTACTCTAAAAATAATTGTAACATTTTTCCGATGTAAAATCCTGAAGGAGTTAGACTGAATGTGTGTGATATACAAATATAGTTTTCAGTTTTTCTGGTACTGGATAAACAGAAATATGTAGTTCTGTCGAAAACCGCATGGTGGCACAAAAAGATCGTTCTTAAATACAACTATTTCATCAGACTAGAGTGCAAAGCTGCTTTATTCAGTGCTTAGTCTGCTATAGCTCCCTGTGTCTTTGGAAGGCATCTGATTTCTGTCTTAATAAATAAATTTCAGCATGGACTTAATCTTGTATTTTAGTTTGGTAATAAACAATTATTGATGTTGGAAAGCCGTGATAATACTGAGAAATGTCTGTCTCTAGTTAATCACAAAGATTTGTTAATCTGACAGGGAATAAAGTTTTTCTATGTGAAAATCTTCATATCAGTTTAACTATTGATTACTGGTTCACCACTTTGAAGGCAGTGTGAAGCATGAATTATTCAGCAGCACCACACATCTTCCCATGGGAAGCTTTGTATTTGGTGGAAAGTGAACATAGCAAAACTGGAAAATTGTTTAATGTTTTTCATAAGAAACAAACTATGCAGAGTAGATGAAAGCACTTTGTAGAGTATCTTTGCGAATTTCAATTGTCAGGGGGTTTTTTTGAGATAAAAGTTTCAGAAAACATCTTGAAATATATAAGAGATTTTTTTCTTTTGTTTTTGCTTTCTGCCACTCTGACATATCCATTTCCCTTTCAGCTGGGTGGAACCATTGGAGATATTGAAGGAATGCCATTTGTTGAAGCATTTAGACAGTTTCAGTTCAAAGCAAAAAGAGAGAACTTCTGTAATATCCATGTTAGTCTCGTACCACAGGTAAGTTATTAGAATTAATAAAATAAATTTTACTCTATATTACTTGTCTCATTAACCCTTTCATGCTGGAGTCAAGTCAAGACTACTATAACTCCTTGTACATGACTAAAAGTATTTTTTCATTAGAACTCTAAATTTTGCTTCACTATTCACTGGGGATATTTTGGTAAGCAAAGGTTTGTAATGATGATAGATTTCACCTTCTACAGATGAAAAGATAATTACAAGCTACAGCTGTGGATTAGAGGATTGAACATCAATTGGTAGGATTAATTATTTTAATTATGTGCAACATCTGAATATTCCAAGAACAGCCACTGAACGCTTGGTGCTCTCCATTTTTTTAGCCAAATCCAGCTTTTGTAATATTGTTATTCTTCTTCTGCCTGAGCCAATTATATGGGAATTTTTCTCTGAAAACAAAAACAACAAAATAAACTTGACCTGAAGTGGGACTCTGTGGTTTCCTCATAGTATTTCATATACAAGTAATAACAGTGGTGCCATTTCTGTTTCTGGCATATTATGACTCTCTTTGAATATGTTTATTTCCTTCAAATGTTATTACTTGCAATGATTTTTTTCTCTCTTAATCTGTAATTGCTTTATTAGTAGATGTTAGTTGCTATTTGAGCTTTCAAAATGTGCCTTTCCAGCCTAATGCTACTGGTGAACAGAAGACAAAACCAACACAGAACAGTGTTCGGGCACTGAGGGGTCTAGGCTTGTCTCCAGATTTGGTGAGTCAAAAAATACAGATTTTTATTTATAGATCATCTAGAAATATCCTTACATAAGCTGTGTTTAAAGAATAAGCTGTAGTCCCTTGGGACAGACCAGAATTTTAGAAGAACTGCAAAATATGTGCTGCATAGCTCCATTAAAGCCACAGGAAATCAAATTACTCAAAATCTCTCTAAGCTAACTTAATTCAACTAACTTCTTGCAATATCTTGGGACTATAGCTATGTTCTTTTAAAGGCATCTTTTTACAAAAATAATTTTTTATTGCTATAAATAATTTAGATCTCAATTCACTTTTTAGGCAGACCTAAAATGTTTTCCGTCTTGTAACATTCAGATTTTTTTAATGCATTATTAAGAAGCAATGTGTATATCCTCAAAAAAGAAAAATGGTTTTTAAGAAGATAGTCACACAGCTAAATTTTGTGTTGTGCTTATTTCTGTTTTTTTTGAGCACTTTCATTTTACATTTATGAATGAGTGTGTTTTTAACTACAAAACCAATGGATTTGGAAATAGGATATGTGAAAGATGTGTTTGGTGTCAAGTGGTTGTGACATGGTAATTGTAACCAGCTTGTGGAAGGAAAGGCTTTTATTAATGTAAAGCTGTACTGTGTTCCAAGTTTCAGGGCCTAAACTCCAAAACCCCTCTTGAAGTGCTAATTGCATAGGGAAAGTTGCCTCTGCATTTTGAAGGCCTTTAAGGCAATTGCCAGGGCCTGACTTCTCCCTGACCTCCAAAAAATAATTTTCATTAAAAGGCCTGCTAAGAGGTTTGTGTAATAAAAGGAGAACAGACAAACATAGTCACTGTCTTGCATCTTGGTTTCTTGCCTGAGGCAGCTCAGGGACTGCCAGGAGCACAGTGTCATTTTTGTTTTTTGACTGCTGCTGTTGTCACCTGAAGCAGGGACAGATCTCACTCGAGGTGCAGCCTCTTGGTGCCCTTGTAAAGCTCCTTGAGTGCTGCTTCAGGACAATATTTAAATGTTTGCTGTCATGGCCAGGGCGGCACTGCTCCTACAGCAGCAGTCAGGACAGCTTCTTGCATAAGCTGTGCTGCCAGGCTGCTTGAGCTGAGCCTGGCTCATGCTGTTCTGAATCCCTGCTGCCTCCCTGCCTGCTCCCAGGCATCCCTGGGGTGGCTGCTCAGCTCTGTGTGCCTGAGCCTCTCTCTTCTGCCCAGGGAGAAGTTCTGGGTGCCAAATGAACACGCTGTGGCTGCAGAGATTTGGACTCTGATGCAGCACTTGGTAGTATGTGCTTGTCAGAGCTTCCCTGTTGTATTCAGTTGTTCCTCATCTTCTGTGTGTTATGTTTCTTTGTGGTGCATCTCTGCCATTTTTATTGTAGTTTTGTTGTTTTCATACTGATTCTGATGTTTTTGATTTCTGTGCCTGCATTAACTTTTAAAAATCTATCTCTGCAAGACAGATGATAGATTTCAAAGTGGGTTTACTCATGTGCTCATATTATCAATTTATGAGTTATAATACTTCAAACTGTACCAAATTTTACATATGAATTGTGCTTAAGTGAATAGAATGTACAAACTGTTCCCTAATTACATTTTGATTTAAACACGCACTAATTTCCCCTTATACTTGGCATTTTTTTTCTATTTCTAGAATTACTTCTAAGGGTAGGGTAAGTTAATTAGATTCCATCTGTATCAGTGTAGCTAAGCTGCATTAGCAAGGTGATCAAAGGGCATGTACAAGTTTCCGAGCAAAAGGGCTTGATAAATTAAGTAGTTGCATTTGGTAGAAAGATGGGGAAGTAATGAACTAATCTCGTAACAGGATCATTCTACCTTTTGTTATACTTTCAGGTTTCAAAATAACTTAAGGGAGAAGACTGAGTAATCAGTAGGCACTTTACTAGAGCAGTTCTGCATTTTGATCTAGTTGCCTGGAGTAACATAATGCAAAAAAAGACCCCTTCAAACAAACACCAAAGCATATAGTTGTTTTCTTGGTTGGTTAAAAATTATCAATATTTTCTAAAATTACTGGGGTTTAGATGTATCAGCAAAATACTAGCACCAGTAAAAACTCCGTACAATTACAAATTAGTTTTCTCTTCTTCGGCCTCCTTTTTGTCACGATATGTAAATTAAAAAGATACTGAAATACTCATGCATGCAAGCTAAGTATTATTGCTCTCAATTTAAATCTGATCTTACTGATAAGATTACAATATTCCTTTTGGTTCATCATATTCATACTTACAGAGCTGCTAGACTTGAGACAAAGTATTACAGTAGTAGCTGCAACAAGGAAGATTATGAGGAAGCAATATTACAGAGAATGCCAATGAAAGATGAATGAAAGTTGGTCAGTATGGGCAAGTGACTGATCTATTTCTGCCTTGCTAGTAGGTATTTGTGTGCTATGATATATTGTAGAACTCCAAAAGAGGGGAAAGAGTAAAAAAAGGTACATTTGTTGGTGCTCTGCTTCCAAAGGAGATGAATTTCTTCGTGAAATATTGAGGATCTTCTATTGGTTTGCCTAGTAAATATTTGAAGTTTTTCCTTTTATGATAGATAGTCTGCAGAAGTGCAAAACCTATAGAGATGGCCGTGAAGGAGAAGATTTCCATGTTTTGTCATGTGGAGCCTGAGCAGGTCTGTACTTCAATATTATATGTGAGAAAGTACACAAATATTCCTGTGCATTTCTCTTTTCAACTTCTGACTGCTTCATTCATATGTAATTGTTTTTATGATTTTTATCTTGCTGTTATGGATGCTCAGCATTTTCAAAGTATTATGGACGCTATAGCATTTTCAAAATATCAGGAATATATATATTTTAAGTTTTATGTCAAACAGTAATTAATAATTTAAATGCATGTTGTGTAAAAGCGAATAAAAAAATAGATTTTGAGTGCATGGTTAGTTGTTATACATAGCATGAAACAGTACAGTTTTCACAACTATGGCTGGTTTTATTTAATATTATGTATTTATTACTCATCAATCATTTCAGGTCATTATAATAATGGATGAACAAAGTGTGGTTAAAGGCAGGTGATTTTCTTATGTCCACAGATGGTCACAGCCACATGAACACTCTTACTGTGATAATATGTGATAGGCTATTTATACCCTTAAGCATGCATCCACTGCGTACTTATATATTTTTCTATAATTCATGTATAGTTTTGCCTTAATAGTTTGCAATTAATTGCTATTCAAATTTTAATTTTTATTAATCGACTGCTCTTTAATATTTTTGCAAGTGGGTGCATTTTACTCTTCAGAGTAATGGATAATGCTGAAGGTAAACAGATTGTTTAATAATCATAACAGCAGGTGGTTATGTGGCATTTCAGATTGGATGGGCACACAGAGAGGCATGGGGCAACATGCAAATGTACAAAGTTTGTGATGAACGGAAGCAGCTCAAGGGTACAAAGAGACTATCCTTTACTGTTAATGTGTTCAGGGAAGAGAACACTTGTGCTCAGGATTCTGAGCTCTATCATCTCAGGTAAAACAAGCACATCCAGCTTAATTGTTGGCAACTTGGATGCATTTTATAAATGTGTTCTTAGCAAAAAGGTCCTTAAATGGACTGTGCTCAGTAGTTACATAGCCTAGTTCACTAACAAAATAGTTTTAGGAGACTTTGTCACAGCCAAATTGGGTCTGTTTTGGTAGGTTTAATTTGTTTTCTTGCTTTCATGGTTAATATTCTTCAAGTTTGTGAGAGGGGAGGAAGGAAGTACTAGCAAGCATGAGTGCTTGTGGGATGTTTGCATTAAAACTGATGCATTGATAGGCTTGACAAGCCTGTATGATGGTGTGAAGGGGGAGTAAAACACATTTTTACTTTTTGAGTAACTTTTTTCTTGTAGATTTAATGGAACCTTAAATATTAGCTGTGCTGTCCTGCTCATTCAAAAGAAAGGTATTTAAAAACCAGAATGTGTGTAGAATAAAAAATGCATGTAGTATCCAAAAGTAGAATGAATGTTTCCTATGAAAAATTGACATAATTTTTTTTTGTTCTGCCTTTTTTTCTTAGGTGATATTTATTCATGATGTTTCTTCTACTTATCGAGTACCAATCCTCTTGGAGGAGCAAGGCATCATTAAGTATTTTAAACAGAGGCTAAATTTACCTATTGATGACCAGCCAAGTGATCTTCTAATGAAATGGAAGAAAATGGCTTGCAGGTATTCTACGTCCTGCTTCTTTCTCTAGAAGTGCTGTAATTAAAGTTAGGCTTTAGCTGCTATGAAGTCACCAAGCTGGACTGAGTGAGTGTAGTGCTGATCAACACTCCTGAATGGTTTGGATTTTATAACCATTGGCAGTTTGGAAATTTTAGGAGGTATTTAGTGGAGTTTAAAAAAAAAGCACTGTTAAAATGTTTTTTTTTTGTGATATGTGGTGTAGTAACTGAAGAACTTGTTTTTGTCAGATACGAAAGGTTGCTGAAGGTGTGTTCCATAGCTCTTGTTGGCAAGTACACAAAACTGAGTGACTGCTATGCATCTGTTTTCAAAGCTCTGGAACACTCTGCGCTGGCAATTAATTACAAACTGGATTTAATGGTGAGGATATTTCTGGCTTTTGCTTTCAGGAATACTTTGATTCTGCTATTGTATCATTCTGTGGTAACCTACTAGTTCCCATCATGTGAGGCAGTTTAAATTAATGTGAAAATTAGAAAATGAATCATGCAGATAAATACAGACTGGCCAAGCATCCCCTTCTTTAAAATAAGTGTTTAAAGATTTAATTATTTTATTTGTAACTGAACTTACCTGAAAGGAACACTGAAGACTGGATCTGATAAAAAAGCAGACTTTATCTGCAAATTTATATTTACTATCATAGTTAGATTTCACTTGTTTTCATGACACATAGTATTATGGTGAACTTGGCAGTCCTGAGTTATCAGTTGGATTTAGTGGTCTTAGAGATCCTTTCCAACCTAATTAGTCTATGACTAGAAAAGGACAAATGTACCAGTTTTTTTTTTTTTTTAAAGGCAAAAATTAGGATCTGGGGAAATGGCAGGTGGACAGTCTTTTCTTGTTCACTGGGAGGATTATTAGATAATACTCTAAAAAGTTTTTTCTGTGTGCATGAAGAAAAACAAGAAAGTGGGAACAGCCAGAATTGATCCCTGGAGACTTTTAGATCCTACTGGAAATGATCCTAAGCAGCCTGTTCTAGTTTGACTTTCTTTGAACAGGGAGTGAGGCTTGAGACTTCTCAATGTCCTTTCTGACCTACATGATTGTGTCACTGTAGTGTTTTGTACTGACAGCTGCAGAGTGGAAAATTTTTATATGAAAAATAGCTTTGATTTTAGCAAAAAAGGTGAAAGGTGTCCTGTCTGCAAATGCACAGCAAGCTTCATGTGCAGCTGGTCTTAATTTTGGTGGGGCTTCTGAATTAACAAGCATGAAAACTGATGGTTGCTGAACTCCAGTGCAGTGTTGAAATGTTAAGAGACACAGCTCCCACTGTACATAACTGCCTGTCCAAAGCTCCTTTTAGTGTTTATGCCCAAAGGCTCTCAGTATAATCCCATTCTCTGAAGGAATTTCTTAATCTGCATGAGGAAATGTTGATGCTTCTTTAACTGATAAATGTTCCTTCTCAGTATGTTTGGCAAGGAAAATACAATTAACTCCAACTGTCATTAGTTTATCTTTCCAACCTTGCAGTATCATAGTGTCTTTTTAGTTGGTTGTGTAATATTCTTCTAGGATAGAATAGCAACATTCAAAAGTAGTTATTTTTCTGTTGTATTTTTGATGCCTTCTGGAATGTGGAAAAAGTAGAAAATATTTGCTAGAAAGCAGTCTTGTCTGGGAAACTTTCAGCAATCTCCTTGTCAGTTGTCTTTCTCTGCACACATCTGAGTTCTGCCATTTCAGATGATCTCATTTTTATGGAGGATGGACTCTACATCAGAATGTTAATTATGTTAATCTGAGAAAAAGAGTGACAAAACCCAGAATCAAACTCTGATCTTTTGTGTCCCCAGTGCAGTACATTGTCCACCCACTTCACTCTCGTGGTGCATCAGGAGCTGTGCTTTTTAATGACACTAGAGATTCTAATGCAGTATTTCTAGTAGGACATGGATAATGAGTTTTTCTCCCTTTCTACCCAAGAGTCCCCAGGAACATTGTCTTTCTCACAGACAATGCAGATTTTTCCAGTCTTATAATAAGATTAGATAAGCTGTGGCACCCAAAAGCCAGGAAAGTAAACATCCTGGTCATATCCCATTGGGATGACAGGATACAGTCAGCACCACTCCTCAGTTGCCATAGGAAGACAACCTGGGTTCAGAGTTACAAAGCATTCTGGTTAGTCTGCTTACCTGGATGGTGCCAAACAGGGCTGTAGGCAGACACAGCTCCTGAGCTATGTGCAAAGAACAGGGCACAGATTGCTGCAAATCAATCTATACAGTTTGTTAGAGCAAACACTCGGTCGTAAAAGCAAATACTGTGTCTTCAGTGAAGTTGTTACAGGTTTATTGGAAAATTCACTTGAAACTCGCAATAATTTCTCTTAACACTTGATTATTTACTGTCTGCTGCTCTTTCTGTGGAAGAAGAGACCATTTCATTGCATATTTTTCTTTATTAGTACATAGATTCAACAGAACTTGAATGTTCTATGGAAGCAGAGAACTCAGTGAAATATCACCAGGCATGGCACAAACTGTGCAAAGCAGAGTAAGTGACATTGGGCATTCTGTATCCCAAATGCAAAGCATGATATTTATTGCATGTGATGAAAAAACTGCTTCAATAAATCAAATAATTTCTCAGTGCATCCAGACTTCTGTTACTTATGTGAAAGGATAAATTGGATGGGTGGTGAAAAGCTTCAGCAAATTGAAGTATCAACATATATCCTCAAAATCTGCTAAATCTCTTTAGACAAATAGCAGTTTTTTGATTGTTGGTTTAGGGTTTTGATTTTTTTGTTGTTTTTTGCTTTTTTGGATATCAGGACTTTCTTTATAGTGCAGATCAGTAGTCAGTTTTTTTGTTGTCAATGTGCAGCATAGTGAGAGGTGCTTGTAAATGCACACTGCAAATGTCTGTGTTAAGAATCATTGCTAGGATTTCAATTTGTTTTTTTAAAGGGATGTTGTTTCTTGTCTAGATGCATGTAGTTTTTTTGGTATTAGAAGACCTAAACTTTGGGTGTTAGGATTTTAAGTAGTGAATATGTAGCTAGTTTATTTGAGCAATATTTATTTAAGCAGTGGGAATTTCACTGTGAAGTGTGATATTGGTGAGATGAGAGTCAGGGAGGGTAGATGAAACAAATCTCCAAATTTAGAGTCAATTTCTTGGTATTCTGAATGGTCATCTAAAACATGCCTTTCATGAATTGTGCTTAGTTAGTTATAACCTCAAGAGTCTTCAAGTTGTGTGTGTTCCTCTGCTGGCTTGATTCTACATGTACATTTGTATTTGTATTTATATTTGTATTTATATTCTCTTTTATACAGTGGCATTCTGGTCCCAGGAGGTTTTGGAATTAGGGGAACAGAAGGCAAACTCCAAGCTATCTCCTGGGCAAGAACAAAGAAGAAACCTTTTCTTGGTAAGATCATTAGAGTGAGAAATTACTGTGTTTAGGAGATGTATAGCAAGCTAATTGATTTGATTAATAAAAAAAACAACCCAAACGCCTACATTATGGTAGGACCCTATCTTAGGGAAGTATGTATGATGTTGTGGCTCTCTGCCATGTAAAGAATCCCCAGGAGCATAGCCTTGTACCACATCTGCTGTATGAGGAAGGATAAAAAGACAATCCCTTCTGTAAAGGTTTAATTTGCATGTACAAAAATGGAGAGTCTGCTTCTCATTGTAATTGTATCAGTATAATTCTCTTTATTAAACTGTGTGCAGAAAACATAGGTGTCTTTGGACCACTTTTGCTGTATTACATGCTTTTTTTGATTTACTGGTATATGTTATTATGGTAAAGTCCAAAGACATCATCTGGCCTATAAGTGAAGCACTGTTTGTGTAAGTGCCTCTGAGGCTTTGCTTCCTACTCCACATTTCTTACTTTTTTTTAAGTGTCTGAGTAGTTGCCAAAGCAAAGTTTGAATCTGGATGTACCCAGGCTTTCAGCTTCTGTTTGTCTTTGCAGTAATTATTAGTAAAATAGATGAGAGGAATAAAGTATCTTTGAAAGGGCTTAAAGCACATCATTGTGTCATCTATTTGTAGTGTGCCAAGTTTGAGGTGTGAGTTTTACATTGAGCAGCCACTTTTGGTTTAGCTTTTTGTGAGTCTGTGTATATGGAATGAATACCAAGATTTCAAAGCAGTCAAGTTTAAGACAGAGCAACAAGTACTTTGTCAGTTCTACTCTTTGTCCTGGAAATTCTGGAGGTTTTTTTTCTCTTCTAGGAGTTTGCCTGGGAATGCAGTTAGCAGTTGTGGAATTCGCAAGAAACTGTTTGAATTGGGAAGGTGAGCACAGTATGCTGGTGTGAATATGATTTGTTTAAAGGAAATTTTATTCTCTATGTGAAATGTATGTCTATTATTAGAACCGTTTACAGATTCTATGATTGTTAGATACTTAGTTCTTGCAGCAAGATAATTTTCAGCTAAGTACCCTGTGCTACCTCTCTGTGCAAGGAAGTAAGAGCTCTGTTATGCACTTTGTTTGAAACGTGCTTTTTGATCTAAACAGTATACAAGGAAGTGTGCTTAGAGTTCACCTCTGTAGTCTCTTTCTGAAGTGTGCAGGTGGTGAGAAGTAAAAACTGAGAAGTGGTTTTCTCACTTGCCTTCATTAGCCAGAGTGGCCAAACAAGAGCCATTGCAGTAGTAGTATGAAGAGATTTAACTTACTAATGAATTTCTAAAACCAAGAGCTGGATGTGTTTTGGAAAGCAGGGAAGGGAACTTATATGTCTGAGGTCATATACTTCCTGTGACTGCTTCAAAAGTGGTGCAGGATGCATTTCAACAGGTGAGATTGTAACATAGAAGTAGACAAGCCCTGAAATGCCACAGAGCTGCTAGAAGTTTGTAGTGCATATAGAGCAAATGTACTGTGTTTACTTTGAACTTCTGTTCCAGATGCAAATTCTACAGAATTTGACCCAGACACTAAAAACCCAGTTGTAAGTACTGTTTTTTACCTGCATGTGTTTTGTGAAAACACGTCTTTGTTAAAAGGGGAGTTACCTCTGTGTTAGTTAAAATCGATCTATATTTTTATGTGGTAGGACATGAGGTGGTATCTGCTGTCCTTACTCATTATTGTTTAGAAAGGTATTTTCTTTTGATAGTCTCTTGCCATCGCCTATTTGCTTCTGTGAATTGCCTTAGCTTTATTTTTGTTATTTTTCTAATAGTTTCCTTGTGTGTAAACTCATGCTGGGAGTAGACAATGAGTAAGTTAGCTTTATTGGGGAATAAAATATAAAAGGGTGCTGAAAGGTGTAGCACAAGCTATTACCAAAATAAAGATTTATATGACATGGTAAGGATTAAATGGAAATGGGTTGAAAAATTTTTATATTTCCTTTATATATAGTATAAATAACCACTACACCTGTCCTCCCCATGCATCTTATGGTCCTCCTTTTATCAAAAATATCCATGCCCCAGATATGACAGGGCTCTCTGCATCATATGCTGATTTCAGGATTTTAGAGTGGATTTCATGACATTATTAATGTAGTGAAACCTAAAAGTGATCAGGGAAAGAGAGTTTTTAAGAAAATGAAAAAGAACAGAAATAAATATGAAAAATAAAGTGGTGTCTTGGTATAAGATGAAACATTTGCTCTAGTGACAAATTGGGTGGGTTGCTCACAGTGACCTATTGTTTCTGTATGAATTTCCTTCAAAAGAATTTGGTTGGGATTTGTAAGAAAAGCGTACTTTTTTTCATGTCTGCTTAGTCTGAAATGTGCAAATAAGAGGGTTTTTAGAGCGTTTGCTCAGTTTGTCAAAGTTGCTTGTTTGCATAGGAGAGATAATCTAGTCTGAGCTTTTAAAGGTAAATGAAAGACTTTCAGAGTTTCAGGGTGAGAGTTGCTGCTAGAACTTGGTGGTGTTTGGAGAATTCCTCAGTGTGAAGGTAAACTTTGCTTTTGGCATCAAATTTGTGACCTTGCCATAGTTAGAGGTCTCTTCCTTTCTGCTTGACTACATGCGAAGATGTACTCTTTCACTGCAGGAGTCAATTTCATAATAGCAATATGTTGTAAAATGTGAAAGATGTTGAAAGTTTATTATAAAATTTTAGGTTGTAAGAAGGTAGAGCACAGAAGACCGATTCTGGGGCATCCTTATTTATAGAGCTTTTTGAGTGTCAGTTTTATTTAATGGTGTTTAACTGGGTGATTTGCAGTTTCCGTTCAAGGGCAAGTAAGGTAGATATGTTAAAGAGAAAATTATGTGGACATAAAGTTAAGAAAATAATGGAGTGAATGTATGTGTCATAGAAGATTAATACATTGTTTACAATGGAAGTGTTATCATTGCAGTATGTATAGTGGATATTCTGTTTTTCTGAGCTGCATTAAGGTTCTGAAATTGGTTATTGACAGTCATATTTCAGCACCTTAATCTGATCCTTGACACCTCAGTTCTGGACAAGAAACAAATGTAAATCATTCCAAGTGGGAGGTTTGTACAACCAATAATGACAGCTGCTAAATAATCTGCCTTAGCAGAGTCCAGCTTGTGCTGAAAGCAGTTTAGATATTCTATATAATCAATAAAACAGTTGGAAGAGAAGCAGCTTACTGAAAGTTTTGAACTATCGAACTGATGGGATTGTTTCATTATCCAAGAAAATTAATTGGAGTATATCAGCACTGATACAATCTTGTGATGCCATTGTGCACTAACTTAAGACTGAAGCAGTGTACTTTTCATTTGGTTTCTGCTCCTTGGAAAACTGAAGAGGGAGAAGAAAGGTTCTGGAGAGGCAGTAGTTACATTTCCTTTTATTTTTTAAAAAAGAGACAAAACTTGACATGTAGTTTGGCAGGGGAGCTGAGGGGCATCATAAAATATGCAGCTACTTACATCACTTCTTAATTTGCTAAGCATTCAGGTACTCAGAACTGTGCTGCTGAAGTTGATAGTTTCATCTAAAGTACTGAGAAAATATTTTTGGTCTTTTTGTTTCTCTTTGTTGTCTGCATTTATGGAAATTCAAACCTTTTTGCTGCAAATGAAAGCTACAATTATCAAGTACTCATGTAATTCAGTATTACACAGAATCATTTATGTTGGAAAAGACCTTCAAAATCATCAAGTCCAGCCTTAAACCAAATCCCACCTTGTCAACTGGACCATGGCCTTAAGTACCACGTACATTTGTGTCTTGAACATCTCCAGAGATGATGACTTCACCACATCCCTGGGCAGCCCATTCCAATGCTTAACAACCTTTCCAGAGAAGAAATTAGTCTTGATTTCCAACCTGAACCTCCCATGGCACACCTCTCATCGTGTTGCTGGCTGACTGGGAGAATAGCCTGATCCCCATCTGGCTACGACCTCCTGTTGGATTGATTGGGTCACCCCTGAGCCTCCTTTCCTTCCACTGGCTAAACCCCAGTTTGCTCTGCAGTTCCATGTCAGATTAGTACTCCAGACCCTCCATCAGGTGTGTTGCTGTTTTCTGGATATACTCCAGCACCTCAATGCCCTTTTCCCCAGGGCATCTTTCCAGCCGCTCTTCCCCAAGCCTGGAGCATTACCCTAGTTCAGTAGGGAAGATGAGGGAGGTACATGAGCTCTGAGCACAGCCCAAGTTCTTGGTCTCATCTTGGTTGATTATTTACAGGTGATACTCCCATTATATATTTTTAAGCTTTCTGCTCTACTTCCTAGCCTTTTTGAAAAATAATGATAGGTAAATTTTTAGTATTCTTTGCAGGAGGATGGCTGTTCAGAAAGGTAATACATTGTCTTGCGTGTAGAGCTTGGTATGAATTTTCTCATGCTAATGGTAATTTCAAAAATAACTCCTTTAAAAGGAAACTGTATGGTCTGAATTCCTAGTGAACTGGATTCACTGGATGGATGAAGAGTTATATGTTTTGTTCCATTTCCCTCCTCTTCCTCTACTATTAAACTTAGATTTTTTTTCTTTTATGATCCTTTTAATTATGTTCTTTGTCAGTTTTATTGCAACTGCATCAAATACTGTTCTGGAAGAAAAAAAGATGTTCTGGAAATAATTTTCCTTCTTTTTTTCCTTGGACTTAAAAAAGATAATTTTAATTGTGATCATTGTTCTTCATGTACAATTACACCTTGTATAGAATCATGAACCTGAACTTATTGCTCTGGGTAAAATAACTGCATTTTCTATGTACTCAAGAAATTGTGCAGAAGTATATTTTGCCAGTAGGTGACAGTCTTAAAACGTTAGTTTTCTGGTGCCCATGTTTCCTATTCAGGATGTCAGTAACCTGATTGAATTCCAAAATTTCTAAGGTGGTCTGAGACCTGAAAAGGAATGTGTCTCACACATGCAAAAGCAAGTCCTAAACTTCTGTGATTGTACTTAGGTGTGTGTGTAAAATTACTAGTGGAACTTAGCATAATATGCATGTAGTGTATTTACTTTGGAAATCAAAGTGTATTGTTGATTTAGAATAGTTTTGTAAACCAGGAAAAAAAAGTAATACATGTTTTCTTATTTTTTCATTTTCATTATTTTCATATTTTTTGCATACATTTTCTTTTTTCCAAGAAATAACACATTTCAACAACTAAAGGGGTTTTAGAAAAGAATGGCCTGGGAATGTGTTAGGACAATCATATGTTTAAGCATCATATTTTTTAAGGCTTCTATTCATGCTCCACTGGTGTGGAGTACTTTATTCCTCATTTCATGAAGGGGAAATTCAGGGATAGGAACCACTGTAGTATGGGATCTTGAATGCACTTCACAGGCTTTGCAATTAAGCTGAGTCTTTAAGTCCTTAAGTTACTCTGAGATCTAAGTGATTTATCAAGATAATGGATGATGGTGTTAAAATTCAGTCCAAAATTCCAAGTTCTCTAGTAGGATTAGTGCTAATCCACTGATTACTTGTCTTCTAAATGTTTGTTCTTGATATTTCTTTTTCACTAATTTCTTCTTGAAGTAAATAATAATGCCCATGAAAACGCATCTGGTACAGGAATCATGCAATGAAAAGGTTAAGACTGCACCAAATAAGGCTAGTGAACTTTAACTGCAAGAGCAGTCACTCTGTTTATATATATACTTACATGTTCCCATTCACAGAGTCATAACAAGAAAAGTACATACTTACATAAATATAATTTAAAGTGAGCATCTAATGTTGCAGTTATCATACTTGGCATTGTTACATTGCTATTGAAAAGAAGTACTTCATTTTCTAAAAATTTGAACTGCTTGTTTTATGAAGTGACATCTTTTGTGAATGATGAAACTGAACTGTGTGGAGTGTTGGATAGTATACTCTAGGAAACACTCCTCAGATGGAATGCTACACCTTTCTTTTTGTGTGTTTTAGAAACTGTGTGATTTGAATTTCTCTAGAGGTCCAAATAATAGCCCAGGTAAAGCAGGATTTGTTAAATAACACCTCAAATGTAGTGTGAAATAGAAACAGTAGTTCTGAACTACTGAAGTTGGAAGGCATTTTAGCTGGAAGGTGTGGCTAGTGGCTGTGGATGAAACACAGTACAAACATACTTCTTAAATCTTTATTCCATATACTTTAAAATAATAACAAATCTGTGGGTTTAGATACATGCATAATGTAAACAAATTCCAGGCTCTTCTTCAAAGCAGTGATAGTCGTTCTTGCAGATGCCTCACTGTCCTGTGCCAGTTATCTTTTTTACAATCATTATAAACTCATCAAAGCTGACAGATCCATCCTTATTTTTGTCCAACGATTTAATGATGTTATCAAGTGAGAATTGATCCTGTTTTTATAGGACAAGAATTAAAAAAAAGAAAAGAGAATGAAATAATTAGATCACCATGAGCATTTTTCTATGAAGAATGTTGCCAGGAAATGATACAGTCAATAACAGTCAGTGTTACTCGAAGGTGTTACTGCTGGTGTTGTATTTACTGGTTTGACTGATTAAACTAGTAGGACAGTGTCTGCTATTGCCTGCCAAAAATGTTAACAAGAATATATAACCATTTGAGAAATATAAAGAATTACTCAGATGGGTTACTTCAGTCTTCTGGGTAAATTTGGAATCTGAGAAATGGAGCAGGTGAAATAGCTGCAGCAGTTACATAATCACCAGTAAAAATGAATATGCATACGACCTACTCCTTTATTAGATACTAATAAAGTATCTAATGCATGCCCTGCATTCGTGTTTTGAAAACATGTTGCTACTTTCTTTATGCTTTGGGCCAGGATCTGATCTCTTTCCCTCCATTTTCCCGCTCTTTAGTAGGAATACTGTATTCACTGCTATAAACATCTTGCTAATGTATTAAATTTAGTTTCTATTATTAGCTTCTTTTATTTGTCATGTCTGGAAGAGTGCATGTAGCATCCTGATGCAGTGAATATTTTGATAACAACCCTGATCAGGCTAATTAAATAATATAAACCAAATTTGGAGTTGTAATTTAAATTCATAAAATGTTTTCTTTTGTTCATACTATGTATCTCTGTATGTTTTGTAACAACCTGTTATGTTTTGATATTGATTTATTATGGTGCCATAAATGTCTGCAAACAGACTTGTTGCTTGAAAATGTCTGAGGTCCAGACAGAAAACATCAGTATTGCTTTTTCTGAACAGTTCCATTTACACATATCTGGGAAAATTGGTATGATGCTGAATTGTCTTCAGTGTTATAAAAAACATTATATTTCTGAATTTGCCATCACATTTCATTCATTTTTGGCAATCAATTTCTAAACTGTCTTGTCTGGGAAAGAAAAAACCCCTTGTGTTTTATTAGGGTTTTTATGGGGAGTCTGTTATTAATAAGCCATTTCGTGTTAATTGAAATGACTAAATTGGATTACTGTAGTTCTCAAAATACTGTGTTTTTTTAATGGTAGTTCCACTTTTTTCAGACCTTTAGCAAAAATTGCTTCTGTGAGATATCCAAAACACAGTATTTAAAGGTTTGTCTAGCAGAAGAATCTAATGCAGTTCAGGAAAGATTTGGTAGAGAATATATATAAAATCAGAACATATTTTTTTTTCTAGCTACAGGAAATGGGTATTTCTCTCTCTAGCTTGGTGATATCTCTTTTTTTTGCTTGGTATCATTCTGGAATGGCAAAACTTCTTTTATTTTGCAATGGTTGTAATTTAACCTAGATAGAAATTGGCTGAGGTCTCTTGCTTTTAAATGTTCCACTGTTTTACTTGGTTTATAGATTCTTTTCTATATATTTTATAGATTCAAGGTTAATTATTTAGGTTGAAATGAAAAATATTTTCTAAGATTCAGGTACAATATTTTGGGTGAAATTTGGCTTGCATTAAAAAAAAAAAAAAACAAAAAAACAAACCCAAAGAAAACAGCTCTTAGATTTTTTTCATTTGATTTCATAGGACTTTGTTATAAACTCTATGCTCAAATGTTTGTTTGGAGCTACTGTTTATCAATGTAAATGAAGTTTTATGAGCCAAACCTTATTTAAGAATTATGGATTTAGTGAAACCATTTGGGCACAGTAATCTGCCGTGAACATCATTGCCTGTATTTCCTTTTTTTTTTGAGGATTTCATGGAAGCATAGTGCATACAATGAGAGTGAAGCTTACCTTCAGGTACTGTGCAAATTGATTCTGAAGTAGATTCTTCAGCCCACCAATGGACAGTGCACTGGTGCTGCCCTCCTGTAAAGCATACTGGGTGAAATACTTCAGAAGGTTTTCATTGAGTAAATGTTCCATGTTTTTCAGATATTGTCTTGAAGAATAACTGCAAACAAAACAGACGATTACAATCACAATTTGAAATATATCTGACACCTTCTTCATTGTTTAATTAACCATTTAGCGAGTAATACTTTACCTAGATGAAAAGAGTTTGGTGGTTTTTTTCCTGTAAAATTGATCAACTTTCCCAAGAAAGGAAATTATCTAAGTTAGGTTTAAGGAGTTGAAAGACCCAATATATTTAGTTTATGCTTACCTTACTCAGAACCTGGCACTTTCAGATGTGTCCAGCAGTGAGAGTCTCAGACTGGGGCAACCTTTATAGTTGTTTGCATGCTCCACCCTAATTATGAAACTAGCATGTGTCATTGAGTCAGTGCACTAGTTATTGTATTCTCAGTAGTCAAAGGAATAGGCTACTTTAGCAGTAGAAATGAGTAATATTCTTTTATCTCTGAAATGTGTCATCATCCTCCACTGCACTTGATGTATATTTACTCGGTCTATAGGTGATACTGGAGAGGTTTTCTTGATTGAATTTGTGTATTCTTCACTTCAAGATGAGCTACACTCAGAGAAGCGTGAAGAAGACTCCCATGGTGATATGTATAGCATTTGTTAATGTAGTGGCGTTTTGGAAAATGGCAAACATAAGGATTTTTAAAAATATCCAAATGCGTAAATAAAATATTAAGAGGCTACTCACTCTTTGTGAGCTTCTTCACATTTTGTGCTATTTCTTAGCACAAGAAAGAGATGAAGTTCCTCTGGAATAAAATTTTGGTTGCTAGTGTTGAGAATCAAACCATTCCATTATGTGAATGGAAAAAAATTGAAGTGTTCTAAATTAGAAAGTTGAATGTGAGGTTCTGAAAAACAGTCCTTTCTCGGGAACACCTTTATAACTGAGTATTATATTCTGCAGGTTCTGAATGTTCTATACTGACTGTTCCAATGGTTTTATCATGTTCCCTTGATGATCTGTGGGACATCCTGGAGCTGATAATCAGCCTGTGGTTGATGCTTCATGACCTAACACTGTTAATTTTGCAACTGCTGAGTTGCTGGCTCTGGCTATGGTTTCTACTTGTGGTTTCTAATCTGCCGGCTGTCAGATTAGAAACCCCAAGTCTTTTGTAATTTTTTTTTTTATGCTTGATTGACGAGGTTTTTCACCCTGTCCAGAGCCACCCTGTCCACCCATCACTTCTTCAGAGTCATTGTCATTTCATCATTTATAACTCTAAACCAAGAGGTTTGTGGGTCTGTAGGAGATGGATGGGGCAAAAGGGATGTTTTTGGAACTGCAGATGAATGGGTGTAGGATTCCATAACAGGTTAGCAGAAGGGTTAATAGAAGGTTTCCTGAGAAAACCATCTACCTTGGTAGATGAATTATGGTAGATATACACCTTGCATTAGCAGCCCATTTGAATGTGCTTGCACTCACTTCCAAGTGTCAGAAGAGTATTAGAAGAGTCCCTAGAGATCATATAACTAATTATCTGCTTTTCCCTGGAATGGGGTCATCAATATTTATGCTGGATGCCTGCTGAACTTATTCTTAAGTGCCTTAAAAAATGGGGAATACACAGCCTTCTTATCTGGTCTATTACTTGTGCGTTTTGTTAGAGTGTACTACTATGTGTCCACAAGCCTTGCTGCACTTAAGCCCTTTGATTCTCCTGTCTCTGCAGATAGGCAGAACGGACATCTTCCTTCTTAACATGGCCTTTGACATAAGTGAAATTCCCTGTCCTTTTTTTGTTTTTTGATTCAGAAATCCTTGCTAGTTTAGTCTTCCTTTGTGAGTCCTCTTAGTTAGATCTAGTTATTTCTTCTTGACTTTCTTCAGTTGTTCCCCATTCTGCTTGAGATGCCATGTCCAAAGTTGTGCCACTTGTTCACCTCTCTGGGTGCTCATGCTGTTGCAGATTTAAATAGTTCCAGATGCATTTGGCTGATGAGGACAATCTCTGTGTTATTTTACAGGGAGGTGTCCAGGTTTTTAACAGTGGAAGACTTTGTCAAGTTACTTGACACTTAATTCTGAGATTGTGGAGAGGACAAATACATGGATTTAAAATTCAGTGCAAAAGCTTGTCATTGCTTGGAATTCACAGAACTGGGGCAAGGCATCCCCCAGTATCTGTCCAGTCCAGCTGAAGGACAAAGCTGGAAAGGCACTTTCTCCTCTGTTTGCTTTTTGGCTCTACAGAAATTCAGGAACTGCTGTTGTCTATACTAAGAGAACCTCTACGGCTGCTATGGGATATGGGAGTAGCAGTGGGGCTTGTGGCCTGGAACGCATTGTATGGGTTAGGGTGAGTCCCATACACCAAATTGGGGCAGAACTCTATGGTTGTTCATGACAATTAATGATAATCATAAGTCCTTTTGTCTTCTTTTTCTTTCTGCCAACAAAATGAAAAAGAGTATCTGTCTCTTTCTCCTTTCATCCTCTTTTCCACCTTTGGTAGGTGGTCAGATTTTAGTAGTATTGTGTGACTGGGTGATCTGCTAAGGCATCTGTTCTGCACCTGCTAATTCTTCCCTGCAGCTCCTGTCCAGTAGCCTCACCATCCTTACTGCTTTATCCCTTTTGGAAGCTGTGCCAGGAAGCTGGTGTGGCTGATCTGTATTGTTGACATTACAGTGTTTGCAAGATTTGTTTTAAGTATTCAAATGACTTCTCTGTACATAAGGCACCTCCCTGAGTATAAAATGTAGTAGTAAGATGCTTAGTGGTTTAGAAAAGCTGCATTTTGAGGGATCACAACTCAGAATTCAGCACATTAGCCTTGTTAATTTGCTATGGGTTCATTAAAGAACACCACCTAATTGCAAAATAGCATGAACAGTTTTACTGAAATATTTTCTGGGGGAAAGTGAGAGACCAATATCTGGAAATTTGGGTGATTTCCTCAAGAGTCGTGTGCCAAATCTGGAGACGAATCCAGTATCCTTAGGTCAGCTCTGTTCACAAGGCACTGTAATCTACAAGGCTATTTGAATGACAGACTGGTGGAACTGGGGTTTGGAGTTTATCTCCTGACTCTTCATCCTCTTCATTCTCATTTAGCCTGCAGTTCCCCCCACCAATAGTTTGTGTGGCATCTCTTAACTCTATATTGGAATCAGCCACAGAACTCAGTTTGAGAGGCCCCAGTACATTGTCTTTTCCAGAAGACCTCTTTGTAGGACTTAAGTGCTATTCTGAAATACATCCATCTTATCTAGCACTGCCCAGCAATGGCAGAATGATATCCAGGTATAAGGAATTCTGGTTGCTCACTAGGAATTTGAACAAGAGTAGGGTAAGGTAATATGTTACTGTTGCTGCCCTTAGATGATGTGTGACTAGCAGACAGCAGCATTTATCTGTGCTAAAGAACAGCATTTGGAGCTTTGACGTCTGTACAAGCTGACTTCCAGTGTAGAAGCAGCAATCCAACTTTGGTTCCAATTTCTTGCTGCTCTTTCTTGCATGTATGAAAATATATAATTCCTGCAGTTTGTGATGTAATTCAGTTGGGTTTGCCCTGGTCTAGAGAAGTCATAGTAAGTACAGTATACTTGGAATTGGCATTTTTATTTTAGCTTAGATACAAAACCATTAGGCAAAGGAGGACTAAGTTGGTGATGTCTTGTAAGTTTGTTTAGGGATGCAAATTGCATGCCCCTGTGATGTTTGTGTGTCATTTTCTTTCAGTGATGATGTGTGCAGATTCAGTATTCACTCAAAACTGGCTATTGATGAATATTTCCCTAGTAAACTAGTTTGTTGGCATATTTGGAGCAAGCAATTCCAGTCACATTGGAGAGTTAAGGAACATAAGCTGCAGGGATGACTGAAGTTTGGGCACCACCACTAGTGGTAGGAGGGGTGAAGTTTATGGTGTCGCAGTCATGTGCATTTAATGATGGATTAAATGGGATGGTAACCCAGATGCTGTCTCCTTTGCCCTTGTCACATCCTTCCTGCCACCACTGATGGCTGAATGTTATGTGAGTCTGTGCTCCTTGTTTACCTTAACGTGCTGGACTATAAATTGGGTTGGTCTGCAAGTGGATTTCTATGCCATTCATTGACACTGTTGGAAGGGACAAGACACCCTCTGCAGGGGTGGGGCTGTCACCTGAGGGCAGTGACTATCTCAAATCATCCTGTTTAATCCCCTGGTGATGGGTTAACATCCTAACCCTCCAGTATTTTTCTACCTTCTTTGGTATATTTTATTGTAGCAACACCAGGTTCACTTGTATGTAAGCCCAGCTACTTTAAAGCAATTTCAAGAACTTCTGTGAGGCTTATTTTACAGCCTAGCCACAGTATTGAAATGTCTGCTGTCAAAGTGAAGTTTGCTGTAATGGAGAGCACACCTTTGTGGATGTTGAGCACTCAAAAAGAAAGAGCAGGAAGCAGCTTTGTGTTAACTTTTTTCTACTTGTATATTAAGTATATAGTATAGTATAGTAAGTTTGTGCCTCATCTCAAGCTTACAGACATCCATCGCTAGATCAAAGCCCTTTGTTAACTTTGCTTATTTTTTGTAGCAGAGAAAGATGGGAGATGTAGGACAAAGATGATGGGACAATTAAAGTAAATTGAGCTGGACTGGGGACTCTGTGGAATAAATGAATCCTATCTGATTTGCAAAGAAATCTTGTACAGGTGTTAAATTTGATTTTTTTTTACTGAATAAAAAAAGCAGAGCAGAATTTGTACAGAACTAGTGCTAGTATAAACTATGTACATGTGTCTGTGCTTGTGTACATTACCAATCCTCATGCTGCATCTGAAGTTAAATATGGGATACATTGTACTGTAGATAATTTGCAAATAATGAAAGCCATGGAGATGCAGATGTCTGCTGCTACCACTATTTGTGTTCATTTCAGCTCTAAGGGCTTTGGTGAGTTTTGCAGAGAATCAGTCCTGCAACTGCAGGCAGTCATCTTCAGACATTCTTGACCTGTCTACAAAAAGGAATAGGCTTTAAAGCTGGGATACTGAGAGCCAGTCTAACCCATGGGTGATTTTTCCAAGATGTGTGCTGGCTGGCTGATGTGGGAACTAGGTCTGTAGTGCAAATTGTGATTTGGGAGTTGTGATAGAACATTACAGTGTCGTCAGTTGGTTCTTACTGTAAGGCTAGGAGGAGACAAAGGACTGACTTGAGAGAAAAGTTCAGTGAACAAACATCCTGAAAAAGATCAAATAATTACGGGTGAGAAGTTCAGCAAACTGCACTACAGCCATTGCAGAGAACATGGTATTGCTTTGAGGGATGGAACTGTTAGATGGACGTTGGGGATGAGTTGTAAAATCCTTTATGTGTCACAGGTGACGCATTCCCTATGTTGAAATTGTCATTGTCTGTAAAACCTGTAGTGGTGACATGTAAAAGGGTTGTCTCATCTCACAAATTATACTTGAGCTATATGGGTTATCCTGACAAGAGTCTCTTGCAGGCCCTCCCTTGTGACATACACCTAATGAGATGTTGAAGGTGTCTCACTAAACAGGACTGGGTGCGACTGCTACAGGAATGAATTATTTAATAAGATGCATTATTTGTAGTCAGCTTTAAATTGGTGATGTGTTATTCATTGTAACTATATGTGTCAGCTGTTGCTGCCGTATATACACATCTGACAGACTAATTTATTGCTGAAACTCCCTGTGACGTAGATATTCTATATTGCACAAGACAGTTTTGAGGGGCAGTGTGTTTCAACAAGAGGTTTTATCCTTCTGTTTTGTGAACCTTGACTCGTGCAGCAGTGCAATATAGTTGTTACTGACACAGCTGAAATTTACAGTTATGTAGTTGCTAAAACCCTAAACCTTTTTGTTCCATACTAAACTCTGATTTGTTTTTTGAAATTCTTTAGAGTGATCAAAAATGTGTAATCTCCATTCCAGCAAAGCATATATGGATTTATGGAGGAGTGGCTTTGGTTGAATTTCAGGTAGGGCAAAGTAAGTATAAGTCCAATAATGCTGTACAAGAGGCACTAGTGAGTTTATTTCTCTGGTGAGATTAGGTCTTTTCTCAGCTGTCCTTTGACACTGGAGATGTCTGGAGTCTCTAGATGTCACAGCTGTACCTAAAAATCTTTCTTCATACTGAAGAAAAAATCAATGAGGAGAGTTGGAATCAAGTTTGCAATTCATTTTCAGAGCATTGATGTTGCTCTCAACAATGCAAACCTGACAGACTATTCAAAAGAGGTCTAGAGGTGCACCTAATAAGACATATTGGCACATAATTTAGGGATTACGTGACACTGAGATGCCTGATCTCAAAAGGGGAAACGTACCACTAAGAAACTCCCTTGCCCAGGATATTTTTTAGCTAGAAATAGTTGTAATCTGTTTTCATGCAAGTCCAGGACTGCTGTCTGTCAATATAATAATCCTACTGGTGAGTCAGAAATGTCATATTTGGTTGTCTTGATCCTGGAAGGGTATAATCCATTTTGTATTCTTAGAATTTATTTAAAATGATTTGACAGACAGGAGGCTGATACCATATGAGTTTGTGTAGCTTTCTTATAAAGCCTACAGCTTGAGATGATGGCATGGTGACATGACTGGTTCCTCTTGATTCTCTTTGTGTGCATGTGGGAAAGATGGGGAATCCTGGGTTCTCTAAAACAGTTTTGGCTTTTCTATTAAACTGCAGAAGTTGAGAGAATGAGTATTCTGGTGCTTTGACACCACAGACCAGTAAGGACTCTTCTATGGATGTACACTGGGTAGGGACAGGGAGCTCTCAGCACAGTTAGCCATGTTCAAGCCCCTAGAAATCAGTGATTGAGGTGTTTTATTAGAACTGTGCTGCAGTGACCCTTTAGGTCCTTGTGACTCTGCTGGAGCTGTGCTGACTTTGCTGCTGAAGTGGAAGGGAATTGTTGAAATAGTGCTGCAATACTGAGCTGAAGGTGCTTGTGCTAGATAATGACCACCTACATTCTGCCAGGAAAAGGTGAGTTTGGGGAAAACAGCACCAACCATGAGAGGCAGAAAAAAAGGGAGGTAATTTTTTGGTAGAAACATCTGAATCTTTACTATTTCTTCACCTTCAGCAGTGTGTATCTGCATGGCCAGCCTTGCTGGCCTGATCAGACTCAGCAGTACAAAATGTAGAGGCAGAGAAATAAATAGAACAGTGGTAAGAACTTTGGAGCTCTCTCTCTGATTTGGAGAAAGAGGTGATTATATGCACCAGTAGAGCTCCAGAAGTTATTAATTCTCATTCAGAAGTCTGCAAGTAAGCCATGCCATGTAAAATCAGATTATTAGTGGTATTCTGGGGTATATTTCGTTACCAATGGGAAACATAACAAAAATGATGCTACTAAGTATGGCGTTACCTTTGGCATAGAAATCCCTCATCTTCTTAGCATTTTGATGTATTAGTATCTAGAGATAATAGATGTTTGCAAAATTATTTCCAAAGGAAAACTGTCAAAATTGCCATTAATAACTTTCAGGTCTCCCTGTTAATGGGAATTTAGGACAATGGAAGGAATAAGCTCCTAGAAAAGTCTCCCCCATCTTCTGTTTTGACCAAGTAAGAGTGGGACATAAGGGAAAATTGAAGAAATTAGAGGGACTAATGAGGCCTATGAGAAGAGTAGCTGTTGTCTAACTGACAGTATAGAGCAATCAGTTTTCTAACTATTTTGTACATGATTATGGCCTATTGAAGGAAATTAAGCTGTTGCTTCTTACAGAAATTGTAGTTAAGAAAGGATAGTGCTTGTATACCTAGCTTAATTTTAGATTTTCTAAGCACCCAATTTGATTATTAAATCAAAACCAAATTATTCTAGGTTCAGTAAGTAACATGAGTAGTAGTTTGGAATTTCTCAGTTTACGCAAGTGCATCAAATGAGCAATTTAAACATCTGTAAACTAGAACTTTGAAGAAGTAGATTTTTGTTTTGTTGTAAATTGAAATTAACAAATTATCCACCTCAGCCATAACTCACTTCTCAGCTGTGCTAGTGAGGAAACCAACTATCAATTAAGTTGAATTTACCTTAAAGCCAGTTTCATTTATTTTAGATTAGTGACTAGTCTTCCCTTCAACACAAAAGGACTTTGCTTTTTTTTTTTCTTCCTGTAATACACACTTCACAGCTAAACTGTAACAAAATGTAGCTTTAAGTAATTTCTTAGGATTCACAATCAAAAGCAGAGAGAATTTGATAAGGAAGTTTTAAATGTCTTTAGCTTGTGAGGCAGTGGCCCACATACCATGTGGAGCTCAGCCTTAAGGCTGGCACCACTTTGGAACAGACCTGTGTAATCCCAAGATACCTGTGCATGCTATGCTGAAACATCAAAAAAGCAGAAACATTGGTTTTCCTCTGGACATTACTAAAGTCCATTTTTCCAAGCACCTCTGCACAGTCACCTTCTATTGCCCTTTGGATCCTAGTATTAAAAAGCCCTAATATCTAGCTGTGAAGAATCTGGAATTATACATTTGAAAATAATGAAAATATATGTCTAAAACCACTTGGTGATTATTGCATTGCAGCTGAAAGATAATACAGGTTTATTAGCTGTGGCTTCCATTGACATTGTCATTGGCCTGGCTAATTAGGGAGAGCCTGTGTAGGCATCAGAGATGTGACTTGCCATGAAACTGTTGACTTTGGTCTTCATTGATGAGAAGGAAGCCCAGCAGTTGCCCAAGAGCTTGGGAAAAATACCAAAATCTCAATATTGCTCAAACTTTAAAATGAAAAATTAGTTTTCACAAGTCACAGCAGTGCTGTATCTGCAAATGACACAGATCAGTGACAGTACTTTCTTGCACAGCTTGACTTTGTGTACAACTTTTTTGTCTTGTGGCAAAGAAACATTCTAATCTTTCTCAGAATTATCCATTTTAAATAGCAATAAATAGAGTTCTTGCAAGGTTTGTGTTATCTTGCTGTTTCTCTCACTGTGAATGTGGAATTGTGAGACTATAAAGAAATGGTATGAATTAACTAATACAAAGTAAATTACCATTTTTGAGATTTAGTATAATTAACACCATTATGTGGTGAATATATTTATATTATCACCTTCTCACCCAACTTAACTAATTTTACCTGCATTTTCTGAGCTGAAACTTAAGTAATGGGTCATTTAATAATACCTGTGTTCTTGGAGAAATTAAAGAGCCAGTACTTAAGCAAACAACTGAAAGTTTCTAAAAATCATTTTTTCAGTGAACTTATTTTCTTCATTCCACCACATACTTGCAAACTCAGCAAAACATGAAGGTCAAGTTACAGATAGCACTGAGAAGACCTTTATTTTAGATAAGGATTTAAAAGGAGAGAACTCTACTTTCCTCTTAGAATCCAGACTGAGCTGATGAAATATATTTGTGAACTAAGCACACCTATAATTATTTCACAGGAAGGCAATGTGTGTGGTGTTCTACAGTGCACATTATGGTATCACCTTTACTTTAAGAAGAGCACACTGGGTCAGACCACAGCTCCATCTAGACCAAAGGCCCACCTGGCCAGACTTGACCTGTTTCTGCCTGTATAAAATCTTTGTTGTCAGTGTCTCAACCTGTTATAGCTGCCAGGTGCCTTGCACTTCTACATTTTTGTTAAAGCATCAGCTATGTTGCCTGGTACGGCCATCAGGTCGTTCAGACTCTGGGACTCTGTATCCCCACTGAGGCATTTACCACTTGGGTGACAAGGCTGATGGGCACTTATTCACTGATGGCAGTGATCCACAGGTACTGGATCAGCTGTTTCACCCTTCAGTGCTTCAAAATTGAATGAGTATCATCTGTTTCCAGTGATCTTTTACTGTCTATTTTGTCTGTTTTGTAACCACTTCTTTTAACACTTCCATTGAGTTGGGCTCATAAGAGTTTCCCCTGAGGATGGATTTTAGCTTGGCAATGTCTTTCAGCTCCTTGACACTGCACACAAGCAGAATGCTTATGTTTTTTCTGCCATGGTCATAGTTATTAGTATGAGTTTTATCTTTCAGTCCTGATAATTTATTAACTTCACAATGCCATTTTTCTCCTTAAATGAAAATTAATAAAATAATTGACTATCAATTATTGATGCCTTCGACAAGTTTCTTCTTAAATATTTGTGGGATGGGATTAATGATTCAGTATTTATATATGTAAACTTAAAAGTATTTCTGTTTTCTTCATTTGGACATTTAGTTTCTGTGAAGAATGCCTTCTTGCTGTCAATAACCTCCCACCTTTTTCCTTTCTTAAAATTTTCTTCATAAAAAAGCATTTTTCTAAGTAGAAATGCATGTTGGATCATCAAAAAAGTTTTGCCCTTTCCAGTACTTACAAAAGGAATTATGTGTAACTTATTTAAATCAAATAGGGAAATTTAAGCTGTGCACAAAACATTTTTCTGGATGAAGTGGATGTAGGTGAGTGTCTGTCAGTGTTTGATTTAATAAGCAGAGAACATTTTGTTTAATGGAAAACTGTATGCCCCGAGTCTGTGTTGGTAATGCTGCAATATATTGTGTGTCACTTCAGACTGAGCTGAGGATGCTCTGGGATGGTGCATAGAGTGTCGACAAAGAATGCATGTTGAAGGGACATTCACAAAACTCTTTTTGTACATGTTAGGGCGGAACAGCACTGCTTACCTCATGGCCCAGATGAGCATTTCAAGCTGCCACGTGTTTTGGTGAGATTTTCCAGCTGGAATGCATTGGTCCCTGTCTGTGTTGTGGTCCGTACAGAGAGAAGCACTCAGGTGGTTCCCTTAAATTATTTATCTAGAAGTTATGCAGCTGAAGTTATGTGAGGTGCTTCTCAGACACAGGGGAAATACTGTAACTAGTGAACTAGTTCCTCACCATTGTTCTGTTTGGCAAGTTAATTACATAAAGAAAGGGGAATTGTCCAGATCTCTTAATGCTGTGATTATATTGCTGAATAGAACAGCTCCAAAACATCTCCACCCACTGGCCTTAAAACAAGCTTGCAGAAATTGTGTATTAACAAAAAATCTAAAAATTAGAGAACATGAAATAGTTTACCTGTTCACAGATTCCTGCATAGTTTAATAGATTGCTGGAATTCGTATGTTGAAAACAACATGAAATCTCCAATTTTAATGCCATTTCTGCAGACGTTTTTCCTACTCAGATAAGGGACCAAGTGACACTGAGGCACTGGCCTTGTTAGAAGATCACCTGGGAATGCATGGTTTCTGTATCCTTAGCTGCCTTGTTTCTAAAGTGTAGGAACAAGATTAGATATCACAGAAGTCCTGGTTCTGCTAGGTTAAAGAAAATGTTTAATCTGCCTAATTTTCCCCATACCGAATGGAGGTAATGAAACACACTTGTCTTTGTAAAGTGGCTTGGTACCTGCAGAGAAAGGTCTGTGCAGCAGCTGAGGACTTCCACCCTTTTCCTAATTTTCCTTTTAGACACCCACGAGTGAGAACTGGAATTGAACATGTGCCTGGAAGTGCATGGGCAATGAAAAATAAGGGATTTAAATCAGTTGAATGGTTCTATTGGAGGGTGTATTTTATTAGATGTGAGTGGCCTGTTCATTATATTGTGAACTATTTAATTTTTATTAAAAATAAACAAAAAACTATTAGCTGAAGTTTTAGTTTTAATAAATACTTTGCCCCCCAATCTGCCCCTGAAATTAATGTGATGGAAGAAAAATAATGTGAAGTATAAGAAAATTATGAAGGTTTCCCAAAAGGAAAAAAGTTTTTATTGATGAGGTTTTCAATTTCCTTGATTCTGTATTTATTTGCTTCCCATCCTTCATTGTATGTGATAATACTGGGGGGCTAGGCACTGCTCAACAGAACTTCATTTGCAATGGATTTGACAGTGATGCACTGTAGATCTGTGCTTTTAAACGAAAAGACTTTTCTTGTGCTCTCTGTCTCTTCATTCCACTGTTGGAGACTTATCAGAGGTGCAGGTGAAGGATAAAAATGCTTTTTCTATGGGCACTGCTGGAAAACTTTGCCTTTATGAGGCTGGCAGTGCTAGGTGCCTGTTGTGTGCCACTGTGGTGACACAGCCTGGAACTTTGGCTATGTGGCAATGTCTTTTGGTTGCTCAGTAAACAGTTGTAGCATTTGAGTAGATAATCTGTTGAATTAATCTATACCCAGCCACCCACACTTTTCACAGAGGGTGTCTGGAATTCTGCTGGGTGTGTTCAGCTGATGTCATGCTAATTAAATACATGCTTGATCTGCACTAGTATAAAGTTGATTCTATAAATGTTACTTTCTTAGAAACAATATTGGTAAATTTTTTCCTATAGGCTTTCGCCATCTTGTTGCTAAATAAGAAGTGATCTGAAGATCCATTTCTCTTCTCTGACCTTTTTGGTAGTGGTTCTCCATATGCATACACACATCCTCTCTGCTTCTCTCTTCTTACTTATTCACAGGTAGCTCTTCCTGTTGGTTTATATTTTAAAAGCATGTACCATGTCTGTCCCTAAAACATGAATATGAAGACTTGCAGTTCTGGTTTTATGATCTGTTAGCAAGCAAGAGCTGCACAGGCATTTCTGTACTGTTATGCTAACTCTGGACCTCGTTGAATGAATCCAGGCTTCCCAATGGTGCCTGCTGGTGCCCTTTTGGGAGAGGAAGTGATTAGCGTTTGATGTACGTGGCATGGGTGAAACTGGTCAAGCCATTTGTCCTTTTGAATGGTGTCTGAACTTGACCCCCTGATTATACCTTATAAACACAGTTAAGGAAAGCAAATTCCAAAGCATTCTTGTAATTTCATGTTGAAATGTAGAGTTAATGTGCTGGGGGAGAAGATCACAAGTGCAGAATTAAATTATGATCCAAACAGTGATGTTTATTAGGCTTTTGGAGGAAGTAGGACAGATAAAATGAGACAGGAGGGATCCTACTCAGAAAGAATACATCATGGTTTCTACTTGAAATGAAAAAAAAAAGTATTGTAGGTCATAAGTTTTATCAGAATAAAGAACCTTCCAGACAAGATGGTCTTTGGCCAACCGAAGCTTTTCTGAAGTGGAAGCAGGAAGCTATTAAATGTAATGTAGAGCATGTGTCTGAAAGCATCCCTGAAATGCCTGGAAGAGGTAATCAAGGTAATTAATCTCTGCTATGATATTAATATATATCATTCCTTTTGGTTTTCTGAAGCTGAAAAGATGTTTACTGTTGTTGGATAGACAGTAATGAAAATACCAAAGAACTTACAAGATAGTCTCTTAAAAGTTGTGTCATTGTAATTATCTCCCTATACTATCTTTTTTTCTTTCTAATATAGTTTACCATAGGAAACTATAGGATTTAGAAAATCCTAGAATTACAAGTCAGTACCTTGATGAATACTATAGGATATCCAGCTCTTGCTTTAGCTTTTTCAGAATGAGAAGAGAAACATTATGATGTATGTGTGGGAGGGAGGATAAAGACTCATGGAAGTAATCTGCTGTTAAATTCATGGGGGAAGAAAACCCCATTGCTTGTTACTGGAGAGCTTTCCAGAAGAATAAATGTTAATACTGTGTGCCTGACAAAATACTCAGCATTCATGTTCTCTGTATTTTAGGAAAAGTTATAGACATGAAAGACCAGATAGGTCAAAGTACATTTATTGTTCTGGGCATGAATGGAAGACAAGAGTGTTATTTAAAATTAGAGTGATTGAGCCAGAAGCTTTCTGCCCAGATATTCCCTGTTATGTCTATTCTGCTCTTAATCCATAAGATTGACATTACTAGAATTTCTCAAATTAGTAAATTAAATGGGAGGACCACAAAAGAATAAGTGGTCAGCTTCAGTTCTAGATGGCCTTTCATTTTGTATGCTCTGTTAGGGGGTGTAGGTAGTAGAGGTGAGGGAACTGGTGTGACATTTAAACAGGAGTTAAATGAAACCAGGCTCTTTCAAGAGGAAGAGAGAAGGAGGACATTGCAAAAATGCATATAAAATATTTCAAGATATCTACACGGTAGATATGAATCAGTTTAAACAGTAAAAGTGATCCTGCATGCCTTCCAACACCAGTTACTTTAGCTTGCAGAGTGTTCTTCCTGGTTGTGATCTTTTGTGAGATTCTGTTTCAAAATGCAAAAATGTAAACGAAGAAGAGAATGAGGTGGAAGGTAGGAAGAAGCATGACTATACTGTTAATTAGTATGAGAGCTACTCTAGCCTTCATTATCTACATCTATTTTCATTTCTACAAAGTTACAGCTTAGATGTAAAAGAACAGTTGACAAGAAAATAGACTTGTGCATGAGAACAAATTGTTTCAATTAAAGGTTACAGTGGTTGGCATGAGCTGGCTGCCTTGTGTGGTTTTCCAGAGTGGACTCAGCTGAACTGCTTGTTAAAGGAATCAGATTGGCACAAGATTTTGGCACTGGGTATAGATCAAGATTTACTTTCACTTCACACCTGTCTGCAGTTGTCTTTAGTGGGATTCTTTTCTAAAGACATACAGCTTGCAAAATACCTTGTAGCAGTTTAACATGCTTGCTCAGCAGTGTCTTTAACACATTTCGAGATATTTTCTCACTACTTTGCTTTTCCTTGGGATCTTGAATTGTTCTATGAGGTTTTTGTTCTTCGAAGAGTTAAACATTAACATTTTTTATTCTAAGTGCATTGTTATTCCTTCTATTCCACTGATTTTCATAGAATGTTTATCTATCAGAGATACCAATTTAGCCCAACTAGTAGAAAATTCTTTTTGATGTAGAAATGTCAGATTTTTAATTCTGGTGTCTGTTTCAAAAAATGATCAATCAACCATTAAAGTGATGGTCGGCTGCTTAACTTTAGGCATAATATAAAGCATAATACCCTAATTAGAAGGAGTGGTATTGGGCTGCTTCCTATATATCTGTAGCAGAGAAATCCTCATGGAGCTAGAACACTTTCTTTCTGTTTCATTCGTTTACTCCGAATTTTAAGTAAGGAATTTTCTTGTGTCAGTATCAACCAGTGGGATTGTATATTTTTGTCCCTCAGTTTAGAACCTCAATTTAATGATATATTAATCAAATGCAACCAAGCCTAGTTGATGAAATTATCTTAGCTGCTGGAAGTTGTTTAAGCTTTGGTCAAATGTGTGTTGTCAGATAATGTAAAAATGAATTATCAGCCTGAATCAAAAAAAGAATAAAGTAATTTCTCTTAAAACAGAAGCAAACCCACGGAAAATACATATGTTCAGGTTTGTGTTCTTAAAACTAACATGGATTTCATGCTCTAGATAGCATTTGCACTTCTTTCTTCTGTGAGTAGAGCTCTTACTTGAAAACTTTCAGTCTCTTTTTCAACATTTCAACTAAGGTACTCACCTCTGCGTTTAGCTGAGGCAAAAATACTGCAACAAAAATACTTTCTAACTAGAAAAAGAATTAAAATAGGTCAATCTGTAATTTTCTAATTGCTGCTCATTTACTTCCTTTCTAGAAGAAATGCCTCAGTTTCTGTGCCCCTGGTTATCAAGTTACCAAATCATCTCTGAGCAGATTTGGAAGGTGGACAGAACATCTGAACGGGTGGTGACACCATCCTGTGGGGAGGATCAGTGGTTGGAACCCAGACAGTCTCTCTTACAAGTCTGATGGTGGTCTGATTACTTCAGGGAAATGGTGAAAAACAGTAGCTAGTTCTCATCTTCCCTCTGAGGTATTGGTTTTTATGGTAGATGAACAGAATTTCTTCAAGAAGTACTAGGGTAGTGTAGGTCATGGCACTGAGCATTTCCTGAAAGCTGATATCTGTGATTCTCCTCAGTGAGGGTCTGGAGTAGTGACCACTTGAAATAATCAGTTTTCCTGCTTACTTTCCTTGAAGTAAACCATTTTCCTTCTGACTTGCTTGCTGAAGACAGTGATAACTGATAATGAAGTGGTTTGAACTAGCACAGGTTGTTAATGAGTGAGAAACAACTGTAATGGATGCTTGCTCAGGAGTGATAACTCAGGGAAGAGCAAGTATAAAACACTGGACAGTTTTGAAGGTAAAACATCTGCTGTGCTTTGTCTCTGCCAGGGACAATCTCATGTTTCCATGGCTACTTTGTGTAGTTTAGGTAATGGGGCTTATCTGTGGCCCAGTCTTCCGTGGCAGCTGCCTGCAGGATGTAATAATTCTCTGAGTCAGAGACCATCCAAGCACACTACTCTTCAAACAGTCTCAGCCTGTGTTTCATTATTCCTGCCTCACCATTGTGGTGAGAAGAGAGCACCAGTCTCTATCTCACTCTCTGGGTTCTTCCCTCTGCTTTAGGATGCTCAGAGACACAGACTTGCTTCATGCCTTCCTCTTTCTGATATACCTCATGTAGATTTAAGGGCATTTGGTAAGGGCAAAATTTCACCTACTAGAAATTGCAGCTGGAGAACTCCTCTTCAAAGGCAGCGACAGAGTTCTGATTTTTTAAAGATGTATATGATAGGATGAAGGATTTCTCCTAGCTACAGATTTGCTGATCTTTCTGAAATTAAATTAATATTTAGTCATTAATTGTAATGTGAGATGGTCCAGTCTGAAGTCCGAGAACGCTCTTCCACATCCTTTTTAGTTATTCAAGTCTGTGGCAAATCCTGCCCTTTGTGGTATGGCATGACTGACACTCCAGTGTACTTCTATAGCCAGCACTGTCCATCCCTGTGCTTTTCACTTATGCTAACAGTCTGAAACCTTCTGCTTGATTAAGTCCTTAAGCCAGCTCTGGGACATGTGTTTGGAAAAACTTGAATGAGTTCTCAGAATGCTGTTAAGCAATATCTTTATGGGCTTTGCATATCAGCATCTCCATTAACTTCCTCAGTTCGTTGCACTCTGCTTATGAGTGAGTAAACATTGTTTGAAAAGGAGCTACACCATTTATGAATTCTTCTAGAGAAAATGTTACAAAACATTCTGTAGCAGAATTTCTGCTTAGACAGAATCCGTAGAGAGCTTTTAGACTTCAATAAATAAATGCTCCATGGCAGTTACTTCATTCTAAAATAGGAAACAACATATCTGTAGAGCTGATGATCACCCATACTGGAAAATAGTCGACAGTAGTATTATATGGAATTTTAAGAGTTTTAAGAAATTTAAATTGGTATT
Organism: Rhabdornis inornatus; assembly: GCA_013397075.1. Classification (NCBI taxonomy): domain Eukaryota; kingdom Metazoa; phylum Chordata; class Aves; order Passeriformes; family Rhabdornithidae; genus Rhabdornis; species Rhabdornis inornatus. The sequence continues at coordinate 107,746 of VWZS01009494.1, forward strand.
TGTTGGAATGTTTGGATACTGTGCTGTAGTTTATTGAAGAGAGTAGAGGACAGGATTTTTCGAGCTGGTTACTCATATCAGTATGTGGTTGCATGAATCAGCTATTGATAATTTCTGCTTTGATCTTACACATAATGATGGACATCCTTTTAAAAACATTACTTTAATCAGAGTAATGGAGCACTGAGTAGTCTGAAATCTGAAAGTGGTTTTGTTGGCAGTTGATTCAATCCTAGGGCACTGAGTGCTTTAGATGGGTGGGCAGTGATGGGGTTTGCTTGGAACTAGGATATCTCTAGGGGAAAAAGGAACAAGGGATTCAGGCAGGTGTAATATTTGCACATTCTTTCAGTAACTGAAAATGTAACCCTCTTTTTTAATGAACAGAGAAAATCTGTCATTTTGGTTTCCTTGCCAAGTTGGAAGCTCTTAGTGCCCTGGGTAGTGTTGCAGTTGTCAACCTTTTCTTTAAAATACTTGTACTAAGTTTGTTTCTAAAACTGAATAGAGGTTAGTATAAACATCCCGTTTTTGTAGGTGTCTGGGTTTGTTTACTGATGAACTTTGATCAGATCAAATCTATTAATCCTGTAGATAAATGATGGAAGTGTCAATAAAAGGATGAGTTCCTTAAGTTTGGGTTGAGTCCTTGTCAGTTTGTGCTGCTGGATTTTTTTTCATAACTGTGTTCAGCAGGGATTAGTATTCATCAGTATCCGTCACTGCATTCCCTGCTCCTGTCAACTTTCCCTCTACACATCTCTTGTGTGCTGTGTTTAGAGCCTCTTTTCAGTGTTCAGGTAATCTCCAGGGCTGTGGCATCTCCTGATGCCTTGATCAGCACTTACATGTGTATTAATTTATTTTGGCATTGATAAATCTTTTGCTCACCAGTCAAGGGCAGAGTAAAAAGACAAAAAAGCCTAGACTCCAAACTTGTAAAAACATGCTTCCAAAGCTGCTTAAGCAATCAGTTGCTCAAATCAAGCAATGCTTATCTACATCCCCAACTCCTCAAAAACCAAGTCTGCAAACAAAACCCAACCACATACTCCCCACTCCCCCCACTTCCACTGCCAAGGTAACCGGAGTAGATTAATTTCTCAAAGTGGCGTTGCAGAATGTGAGGCAAAACAAAGATAAAACATGATGGTCCTGGCATGATTACTAAAATGATAGGTGTGGGGCTTTCAGGGCCTTGGCTGCTCTATATTGGGTGTCAGGGCTTGAAATGTTTTCTCGTTATCTTTTATTTGTTTTCTAACAGCAGTGAAACAATCCAAGCAGTAGATATTTGAAAGAAGGTTTCTGTTCATGGATAGTTGAAGTCACTATTCATTAGTAACATGATTAAATAGTGATCAGACTGCTTTATATCTAGACTTTGCTTTGTGTTGTGTTACAGTGATTCATTCTGAATTTCATGTTGGCTGTCTGGTGTAATACATGTTCTCTATAAAATCCCTGTAGTGTTTGCAGTTTTCAGAGATTTGGGTAAGAAGGACCTCATTGATACCTATCTATTCTTGCATCCTCCCTACTGATACTTTTTGTTGCTTGTGGTGCCTGCCTGTTCTGTGCTGTTCTCTGCCATTCAAAGAACTAATGCATAGGAAGAGCTGATTTATTCTATGCCAGGACTCATAAGCTCTTTGAAGCATCTATTCAGTTGCACAGTTGTCAAAATGCCCGCTATTTGAAAGCTCATCTTTTTCTGATCAAATAAATTCAGTACAGTATGGCAAAATATTTCATTAATATGAGTTGCTTTTCTGATTCTCATTGCTTTATTTGGGCTGTAGGGCCACAGAGCCATAGCAGTTCCAAGCTATTAATTCATAAGTAGCTCCTATTGTCACCTGACAACAGAAGTTAATATATCAAACTTCGTCCATTTCTTACTATAAATCCAACAGTATTGGGAAAAATGGAGAGCTGAAAACACACGCACACAGACAGAGACACACACGTGGTGTTGAAATTCACCTGAGCCTCCCCTATGAGAGCATGTCTCCAACCAGATTTTTGTAGGGCTTGCAGTGCCACAAGGGAGTCTGACCCAGAGGATGACAGAAGCCTTCAACAGAGCAGATGCTCTACTTCTTATACCCTCTTTTTTGTCCTTTGGCCACAACTTCAGGAAAAAAGTGAAATTAAATGAAAGGAAATAAAATTAATTTAGTGAATTTAATACTTTTAAAATAGTAAGGATTAAATTAATGGGTTTTCTTTTATTTTTTGTATTTGTGGAGGGAGGCTTAGCTCAATATCTTGCACAGTCCTCACTTTTGTGATATGAAAGGTAATTGAAGGATCTGTAATATCCCATTGGTTTGATCACAGCTCCTGCTCATGACATTTTATAATGAATATATAGCTTATAAATAACATTTTGAAGATATAAGGTTGTACAGAGATAATTACACAGCTGAAATGCATTGGCACAAGGCCAAAGGTTAAGCACTTTCCCCCATCCCTCCTAAATTGAATAACTTCACTTTATGAAGTGTATCATCAGATATTGTTTTCATTACTCTGAGGGCAAATTAAGGTTAATAAAAATCCGTTCAAGATTACCCATGTATGTGAATATTTGTATTTTTAGAACTTTACTTTGTCAATTACATTCCTCACTGACTGTGTTTGTGTGAATACAAGTACATAGGTCAAAGCTTCAGCTCATGTTTCTACAATTTCAAACTGTTTTACCTCTCTTGGACAGATTTCCTCTATACTGGATTGTGGGACCCTGCAGGATTTTTCAAACTGAGCAAAACATTAATTGCACTCCTTCCACTAAATTGTGGTTTCTCATGTGCCCTGAATGCCACTATCCTGTGTTTCGCTTGTCCCACATAAAAGCCATTCGACCCATCTGCTTCAGTCCTCATCCCACTATTTGTGTATCCTTGTCTTTAAATTCTATATTAAATAGCATATTCTTCATATAAGGCAACCCAGTATTTTGTGAAGTCTTCAGCAATCTGAGAAACCCTTTAGTATAAGTGAAGAGGGGGGATGGTTTTCCATTTCCTGTGATAAATTAGTTATATCTATAATCTGAAATAGCACACACATACTGGAGTCACCTCTTCTCATACTCTGCTTTTACAACCTCACCGTCTCACTACAAGTGTTGTCTTTCTGCTCTGCTGCTGCTGCCCTCCCCCTTTTCCTACTTCCCAAGAAAGAGGTTGATTTCTCACTTGATAACACCGCTGTTTCTGCCTCTCACCATAAGAAAGAGCAATAAAGAAATGGCCTAGTGTACGGGAATATTTACCCAGGATAATCTTTCAGCCTCTGAAACAAAGTTCAGGAACTTTGTTTTTCCAGAGATGGCACTTGGTGGACTTTTTTGGGCTATGAATTTTGATTTTTAAAAGTCTGCGTACTGTCTTAGCACAAAGAATAACTTTGGGCAGAGTTAACCTAGTGGTAATATTTTGATATAATTTTTATAAGAAAAGTGGTTTCTCCACCCCAAAAAATCAAAATAAGAAATTAGTAAGTTGCTTTTGTTAATCTTAACATTAAAGGAAAACATTTGTCACAAACTAATTAATGTTGTCAGTCTATTACAATGCAGTATTGAAGAACAAAACAGTAGAAAAACAAAAGAGAAATAATGATTGGGAATGGTTGGAGTCAAAATATGTAAAGTTGCCATTTATAAATCTATGCAACTTTCTAGGCAATTGTTAGTTTCAGGATTTTTTTATTTGTTGAATGAAACAGTGTCTGAACAACTTTTCTCTACAGGTTATTGACATGCCAGAACACAATCCTGGAGATATGGGAGGGACAATGAGACTGGGGAAGAGGAGGACAGTTTTTAAAACTGAAAATTCTGTTTTAAGTAAGTTATTTTTCTGCTCTTATGACTTTGCCTTTTGGATAGGAGCTTTGTAACATGGAAAATCAAAAATCCTATGATCTTAAGCAGCTAGGTGGCAGCTTCCCTGAGCTCATTCACTCTGATCCTGTTATTTACATTTACTGAGAATTGGAGTGTAAAAAAGAAATGAGAGATATCCGTAACTCCCAGTGAAACTGTCACTGAGGGTCCAGTGCTTTTTTAAAACGAAGAGTAAAATGTTTAGGAAACTGAAAATAATTTCATGGTAGTTTAATTCATTATGTTCTTGAGAAGGTCAGAGTACTTTCTTCCTATTTTCTTGCCTGGTCCTGAAAGCAGTCTAGTTTGGGAAAGCAAAGTATCTGTTGCAGAAAAGGAAAGATATTTGCTGTAACAGGATGCTTCAGATAACAAAATAAAAGCAACCAGAAAGAAAAAAATATTTAATTTGATCTATGTGTATTTTAAAATTGAAGTAATAGCTGTCTCCTATTAATCAGCCCATTATACAGTAGTAATACAGATGATGCTGCAAAGGTGTAAATAGTAGTTTCTTGTCCATTGACTAAATATGTATTTCTTACATTGTCCTGCCCTTGATATTGATTTGAGGTATTCTCTCTTTAGGTGTGTTAAACTTAAGGAATGTATCCTTCTGAGTATTTAAAAATGGCATCTGCTTCAGCAGGAGACCAAAGTGTAATACCATATGCACATTTAATGAAAAATCTGCAATTCTAGAGATGCCCATACTAGTGATCTAACTAGCCTGGGTGATACTTTGCCTATGTGTGACATAGATATGCATATCACAATGTATAAATTGTTGTGTGATCTAAACACTTCTTGGAAAAGTTAATAAAAATTAACATGTGTTGTAACCCTTGACCAATATTAGGAGTTGTTTAGATCTTTATAAAGAATCATAAAAAGCTATGGTAGTTTAATCAGGAAATCTGATTTCACTTTCTTATGCTTTACAACTTGAATGGAAATAATAGTTTGGAAAAGGGGATCCCTTAAAATTAAGACATACACCATTTTTTGTAAAATGGCACTACTATTATTCTACAATTTTTTAAGATGTTCTTGGCAGTTTAGTTCATGTACCAATCCCCTAGCAAGACAGTAATCGTCATGACCTTAGTGTAAATTGAGAGCAAAGTTTGAGCCATGATTATGAGAGATATGATTAAAATCTGGTTTACTGCATACCTCTAACTTGCTCCTTGTTGCTGTGAAATGTGGAGTGTTCAAGATGACACACAAAAGACTGCAAGAGTCATTTGGATAACGAGATCAGGAAAACAGAAAAGCAATATTCTCTGTTCTTTAGAGGTACTATGCCAGGTGCCATGCAAAATCTATTAAAATAGAACAGATGCTACTAAAAGGCTTCCTTCCCTGCATCTTTTGTGTGCAACTGTTGTAAAACCTTGAAGGGATTTTACATTGCTGGCTCACTCAGACTTTTTTTCTGAGCTTTACAATTTAAATTAGTTAAAGCATGTTTAGATTCTATTCTGCCTGTGCTATTTCTAGTCAAGGAATGTTGACTATGAATCCTGAATAAATTCAGGTTACAGTAAATTAAAAGAAATTAGTCATCTAGTCACTCAGGAAGAACAGAAAAACACAATGAGATGAATGTCTTGTTGAGTTTAATATGTGTTAAATGTGACTTTTTTGAGGTTTAAATTGCAAGGAATAATTGTAGCAACTGTTAAAGCAACACTTTTGCTTAAATTTCTCTTCTTTGGATATTCAGGGAAGCTTTATGGTGATGAAATTTTTGTAGAGGAGCGACACAGGCATCGATATGAGGTAAGCACTGTCCTTTGTATGGGTCCACTCCTCTGTGTGAACCTTATCTGAGATAAGGTGCCTGAATACTTTCAAAATACCATCATTCATGGAGACACACACGAGGTGGACTCCTGGAGTTCTCTGAGGTAGTTCAAAAGGGATCTGACTCCGTCAGTGTCCCTAAAGGGGCCTGAACAATCAGATATGTGCATGCTGTAACTGATTCAGACAATATTAACCTTCCTTAAAAGGGAAATGGACGTGATGGTGGTAAACTTGCTCAAAGTTTGGGTATTAACTGAGTGGTTAAAACATCATCAAGGAAATGAGACAGCTCACTGCAGAGCTCCTTAGTTTGAAGGAAGAGCTGCATCACAGCTTTTGTCATAACCACTGAAATGCAGTTTTCAAAGGGGAGATCAGTCTACATCTAGTGGGCCATTTTAAAAAGGGGGAATGCAGGCTGCTTGGATTCAGGAGGGCAGCAAGCAGAAGGCGCCCTGGCTTTAATTTTTGAATGCTGCATAGTAACTTTTAAAATTACTGATTCATCTCTTTATTTAATAAACATGTCCACTTTTGCAAATTTATGCCAGAGCTGTTAAAACAAGAAAGCAAAAGTTCCCAACCCTTACCCAATTCTCTTCATTCCTGTATGCATGTAAAAACCATTACAATTAACTGCTACTGTTTGTTAAATCCAAAAAGAAACAGAACTACAATTATTGTTGCTTTCAATGTTCCAGGTGAACCCAGAATTGACTCACTGCTTTGAAGAGAAGGGTTTGAAATTTGTTGGCCATGATACAGAAGGGAACAGGATGGAAATTATTGAACTGGAGAGTGAGTGTCTTACTTGTTTGTAATACTTATTGCATCTATTAAAACTGTATAAGCTATAGGTTGTTGAATGGCATGTAGGCACAATGTTTAGCTGTCATAACAACCAAGATCGTTTTGGGGAATACTGCTAACTCCACCTGTGTATTACAATGGGTGAAAATTCAGAGTAGGTTAAGAAAAGTCTCACTTTGCAAAAACTGTGCATGTATTTGATTATGTGGGACAGATGTGCTCCTTTTCCAAAAGGTCCTAAATCTAACTCAGGGGGATTTGGCTATGTAAAATCGTTGAGTAGTTTGGGAGGTCATATAGTCCAACCTTCTGCTTCAGCACAGGGCTACCTTCCAATATAGGTCAGGTTCTCCAGAGTTATATCAGTCAAGTTTTGAGTATCTCCACGTATGCTGTTGCTTGGACTTCAGACTACTCACTACTGTTCTCTGAACCCAGAAGTCTGGTCATTTTTTAAACACGCTTTGTGGTCTACCCATAGTCCACAGCTTCCAACTTAAAGGGTAGGAAAACGTATGAAAAGCTTTGCTAAAGTCGAATTAAGGAAAGCCAGTGCTCTCACTGCATCCAAAGACAGATTCTTCTCAGGCTTGTTGTGCCAGTCGTCCTGACCTTCATGTTCTGAAGGTCAGAAGTGTTCTGTGGTTCCTTGGATCCTTCTTTTTGTCTTGAAGAAGGGCATTTTTCTAGTCATCAGGGACCTCTGACCTTTTATAGATTTTTATCTATATGCCAGTTTCACAGTGACATTGCCCTGCTCCCTTAGTACCCTCAAATATTCTTGGTCAGGTACCCATATGTGTTCATTTTGTTTGAGTATATGAAATGTGTCATTAAATATGACATTACTGGAGTATATTACCTGGAGAGTCTGTGAAATCTTCATCCTTGCAGCAGAGACCCTCAAAACTTTACTAGACAAAGCTGTCAGCAATCTGATTTAACTTTGTTCATTCCTGCTTTGAGCATATTGTTCTGAATAGACATGCATAAATACATACTGGAAACCAAAATACTGTGACAATAACATGATAAATGTAAACTTTGTGACTTTTCCAGTTGTGCCCCTCTCCCCCAACCCATTCATTTAGTTTTACATACAGGTTTATTATTCAGTTTTTATGAATCATAAGATGATTTTTCCCTAGTTTGCCCTACTAACCTTCTGCCTCTGTTGTCAGCTGCTTTTTGTGGAAAGAAGTTTTCTGCTGCCTCACCCTTAAATTCACATGTGCTGCTCTGGCTTCTGGACACTAGTCTGAAATCTTCAATAAAGTTTTTCCTAGAAGTTCTTCTACTAGCTTCTTCTGACATTGTGTAATTTTCTTTGATATGTATCTTGTAGATCACCCATATTTTGTGGGAGTTCAGTTCCACCCAGAATTTTCCTCAAGACCTATGAAACCTTCACCTCCATACCTTGGACTGTTGCTAGCAGCAACTGGGACACTGAATGCATACCTGCAGCGTGGATGTAAATTGTCTCCAAGGTAATTTTCTTTGTTGCTTGCCTGCAGTTTGACAGTCACATTTTTGGAGGGACTATCCCATCCTTCAATTCAGAAGCCTAGAAGAGGAAAAGGAGTTCTTCATGTATTTATTTACTTGCGGCTGTGTGTGCCTGAGTGTAAAATAACCTGTAAGCAGGAAACACAGTTCCTCACTTCTTCCTTTTCAGAGGCTATTAGGGCTAAAGGCAGAACCCCACATTACAATCAGAAAAAAAGTAAAAATTGTTAATGAATTCAAATGAAGATAGCAGCCTCCTGTGTTAACTTCCATTGACAGTAGCTTCATAAGGAAAGAAATTTCCTAGAGGATGAAGCAATGAAGGGAAATTTGTACCTAGTTGTACTTGAATGATGATAGCAACAACAAGGAAAACACTGATTTTATTTTGCAGTAGCTAAATAATAAATACTATTTTTCAGGGACAGGCCTGAAATAAAACATTTGGGATACCTTTAGACTTGCAGAAGGATTTGGATCTAGGTCAGAATTGGTGGTTCAGCCAAAACTCATTCCTTGGTCTTAGACACAGAGGCTTTGGTTTATTGAATGTACTATTGTTTTTTTAGCCAGGGTTAACTAATTATTGTTTATTTCAATGATATTAATAACAGTTAAAATTTCATTATAATAGCAATAATAAAGAAGTCAGAGGGAAGGTGTGGGCACAATAACAAAAAATTAGAAAAAAAAACATGAAATGACTGGATAGTAACATTGAACAAATCCAACTCTGTGAGGTTGGCTTTTCCTCTAAACAAGATGCCAAACTTCTTAATTCTGTGGGTTGGGTTTGTTTTGTTTTTTATTTTTTTTCCTGAGTCTTGCGTTCTATTAAAATAAGTCTGTTTGTTAAGAGAGAAATAGAAATTTTATTCAGGTTTGAGTAGTAACGGGAAAACAGCCAGGCCAGACCAATCTGTTTTGGTTCCCTACTCCTTTATGGGTATCAGATTTTATTCACTCTGTCCAGTTGTACAATGGATGTACATACAAAGAGAATGAATTTCTGATCTTCAAACTACAGCTTGATTGGAACACTCCTATTACCTTAGCCTGTTATTGTTAGAAGTGGTCATAACGTTAGCTACCTTTTAAAAGGTGTGGTGGTGCAATATACAGATCAAATTTTTGTGGTGCTTGGCAAGGCAGAGTCTTCCATCACAGTGATCTTCAGTCTTCCCTTCTTGGTGGGCACTCTGACTCACACTTCATCTCTCTTCACAGACCCCAGTACCCTTTCTTACATGCTTCATCCCATAAGTAACCCTATTTATTTCTCTGAGATAAGGAAAAATTACTTTTTTAAAATGAGTGATCTGCATGTGTCCTGCTAATTTACATCCCTTAGCATTGGAACAACTATGCTATCTAACCCTGACCTAAAGTTTCATCCATTATAGAATTTGCCCCACTTAGACTTACTTGAATTAATCATTCAAAATATATACCCAACTCTTTTTCTTCATGTTCGTAGAATAAATTCCTACTAAATCTTAAACATTTAGCAAAGGCAAAAGTCCATACCCCAAAACTTAATATATAAAATTGCGGGTTTTGCTGTTTACCTAGTTACACAGCAATCAAGCAATACTCCTGTGTCTTGAGAAAGAGCACTGGAAAAGGAAGGCATTTTGAGGCTAAAAGGAGGAAGATTTTTTATGGAAGAATGTTCAGGAGGGAGTTGCAGTGTTAATTACAGCACATGCACTCATATTAACATACCCACCTGCTGAGTGGAAAGATTTCCAATGTAAACCTTTAAACCCCAGAATGCTGGTGATTTCACTGAGTTGTAAAGCTAAGGCATGTCCTAGCAAGGCTGAAAGAAATGGGAGGAGAGGATTTTCTGCACAGCTCATCCAGCACCACCCACTTGTGTTGTAGTCATGCTGTTGACTAGAGCAAAGTAAACGGCAAGAGAATTTGCGGAGACCAGCAAGCTGAGCAGATTTACCTATGCAAGGCTACCATAAATACTAAAAAGAGAGTGAATGATGTATTTCCTTTTGTCTCAGGACTTCGTATTTCAGCATGAGAGTCTTAACAGGAAACTATTACTCCAAGAAATTAAATGGCCCCATAATTAGGGTGCAATTTTAGAATATTTGACACCTGGACAGAAGCCCTAGCTTGTAAGCAAAGCTAATAATAACTTAAAGGATGCATTACAACTTCTGGGATAGTGTCCTAAATAAATGAAAGTGAATAAACCGTCTCTTAAATTTTTGTGAGGTTATCTGGTACAGACATAGGCCCACATAGGCATGAGCATATCAAGTTTGAGACTGGAATGCATCCTCTGGGGGAAATGTAGCTCTTAGAAACTTCTGTGTATACACCAAGAGACAGTCAAGAACTGACCAAAGGATCAGAGTAACTCAGCAATTAATTGTTACTTATTTACATGAAGTACTAGTTGGGCACCCAAGTTGCCTTTGTGGTTTCAGCTTCTTGTGCTTTATGGCATGAGTGCCCAACCATCAAAGCCCTGCACATCATTTGCTTGTGAATGGTTTTAGGTCATGACCTTTTCCAAACCTTTCCATGGAAATACTGAAGTCACCATTTAATATAGAAGTGAGGAATGTGGTTTGGAGGCTGCTAATTTACATTTTCATTTTCAAGGACAGAGAAAACCAAAATTACATGAGACTCAAAGTGTACAGTACCCAGAAATATGCTGCTTTAAAAGAGAATATAAAGGGTTTCAATTTAAACTAGTGGATGAAGAAGGGAACTTCACATATAATGTTGGCTTTTACTGAGGCTTATGTAGCTTCATTTGGAAAAAAATAATAAAAACTGACTTTGGGAGCAGTATAATTATGGGTTGCAAAACCACTGGTGTACAATAAAGCCATATTGCTTGTTTTGTTTTGGTTTGTTTTCTCCCCTTATCCAGTTTAGCATCAGCAGGCTTTATTTCTTCTTTGTCTACAACCAGTACCTTTGTTAATGGCCTGCAAGAGCAAGCCTGAGTGCATTAATTATATTTGCAAATAATGTCATTTGAATAAGAGCTGAAAGCGCTGCTTAGAACAAAGAAGTAACAAAAAAAAATATGTAGGGAATTTAGTAATCTCTGGTGAATATAATAACATCTTTGGAAGAAGAGAATAAGAAGCTAAAGATAAATAATTTAAACACGAATATCTAGTACAAGGGAGGTGTTCCTAGGTGAGTAAGTATAGGCCTATGACTACTGCCAAAAAAAACTTTTGCAAAGCATTAGTGAATATGTTAATGTGATGCACCAATCCAATGCCATCGAGTCACAGAGCACTCTTGTGAGTTCTGGGCAAATTATTAATGAAAGATGATGACATATGAGCTGTGTTCAGAGACAGGGAGCAAAAGCAGCCAGAGAACAGAAGGAATGGCGCATTAAATAAAACACAAAAAAACTCAGAAACTTTGCCCATATGGTGCTTACTACATTAGCATGGTCCAGCTGTCTCTCAGATCAGCTGTGGAGGACATCACCTATGAACAGAACAGAAAACAACCTGTGTGACATGTTCTGGTGTCTGATGTCCCCTGTATGTTGTCCCCACTTGAGAACACAATTGGCACAGCATCATGCTCCTGCTGAATCCAGACATGTGATTTGAAAGAAATGTGATTTGAAGATTGTCAAGAGAGCAGCAAGAGAGGGGCTGCTCCATGAAAGATGACACTCCAGGAGGCAGGGGTGTGAGCTGTCTTGGTAGGGATGGTGTCCTCACCGGCAGGAGTCAGTACCACAGCTGCCACAGAAGGCGAGTGCTCTGGCTCCAGTGATCTTCCAGTGATGCAGGTCCCAGGTGGGGATGGTTGGGGAAGCAAAGACCCTGTTACCCTCAGAGCTCTTACAGAAAAGTACAGAAAAGTTTTAAAGGAAATCCTTTCTTAACTATACTGGTATTTAGTAATGGCTAGTTATGTCAGTTAACTTTGTCATTTAAATGTTAAATGTTTACAGTGAAAACCCTTCTGAACTAGTCACCTCAAGACTTCTTCTGTAGTTGTTAAGTGAAAATGCTCTTTAAGGAACCAGATAGCTCATTGTAACTATTCTGTGGGTCAGTTATACATTACACACTGCCATAGCCTGTTTCTCTCCAGTGATTGTAGGGAGCTGCTGGTGCCTATCCCAGATGAAGATATTATCCTAGGTGGAGTTATGTGAGTGCAGGTGGCTGGCAGGTCAGAACTGGGGAATTCTGGGTTTGTGCTGAGGGATTCCCAAATGAAATGATGTTTTATGGAAGCATAGGATTGTATCATGATGACCATCATTTTAAATGATAGATAAAATTTTTATGACCCATAAATGATATCTATTATTTTTATGACCTTATAATGATCATAAAAATATGTACCAAGAATATGGGTGACTGCAGTTATAAACATTGCACAATCAAATATGCATTTATTCAAAATAATGTTTTAATGACATAATCATTTTAATAATTCAGCTTTTTTGGGGAAAAATACATTATAATAATTTGCAGATTTCCTTTTGCTGAGTCCTTAAAAGCTAAGCAACTTAAACAACTGCACTCTGTACTAAATTTATCTGTACTTCATGTATTTTTAATTTGCACTGAGGAAGAAATGCACTTAGCTTGGCTCCTTGCAGGGCATAGCATTACTGTAGTAACTGTTTTAATTCCTTATATTTCTGGAAAGGGAATTTTTTGTCAATTGTACATTAAAAATGAATGAAAAAAAACCTCCCCTGAAACTGCCAAAGGCTTTGTTGCTAAAGAATATTGATCTGGATTTTCCAGATCACAAGTTAAAACAGAGTACCCATTTTGTAAGAGCGAAGTGACCTAAATTCTTCATCGCAACGACTAAAGTGACTGACTAGATGCAGTGACACTGCATGAAGTTTTGTTATATCTTTTTTTCTTGGCCTCCACTTTGTAGTCAAGATCCCACCAGAAAAAAAAAAAAAAAAGGAAGAATAAAACTGTTGGGATTAGGTTTTAGAACTGGTGGCCTCAGATCTGCTCAGTAGCTCCTTTTTGTTGGAGTCCACTGTTGTAAGAATTGTTACAAATAAGATGAAGTGGGTATCAGGCTCCTGCCCAAGATAATTACTAATTAATTTGAACACAAACTGAGAGAAAACTTGCTGAAGCGAATGTAAGCATATTTTTTCAATGGTTGGCTCAGTGTGAAAAAGGATTTCATTAAGGAAAGCTGGGTTTATTTGATTTCTCACCACCACTTTCACAGCCAGCAGATTTAAGTAAGATTACTTAATATTACCAACTGTGAGCACAAAGTATCCATTTGGGTTTTGTGTTTAATATCTGTGTACAGCTCCTTGTAATTTGGAACAAAGTATACATTTATTCCAAAGAGAAAAGATAGCTTGCTTATGCTTAATGCCACCTACAGTTTTCCTTCAGATTACACATGATACTAATGTGTTTGACATAAGAGTAAATCTTAGAAACCTGACACCAGTGCTGGTTTGAAGCTGTAACACAGAGGTGTAGATATGCCAAGTTTCACAAGTCCCTCTTTGCTTTCAAGTCCACTGGCAGGTTAACTCTTGAGGATCAGGTTTCCTTGGGCCCAAGTTATTTTTAAGATGATGACACAGGTTCTGGGTGTGTTTAGACATATCATTCAAGCAGTTGAAACTGAGAGACTGACAGCTGCCTGAGTCTGAAGCCCAAGGGCTGATCCTTACCTGGGTATTTCCCCTACCTTTCACACCCTGTGGCTTGCTTGTGAGACAAAAAAACTGACTTACACCCCATAGAGCAGCCCTACAGTAGGGGAGACTGTGAGGTGCTGCTGCAGAAGTCAAGAATGTGATGATGACAGCCCTTTTCTGGGATGTGGTGTCAAATCTTGTACTGAAATTGAGCAGTGTGGGAACAGGAACAAAATTGTCATCAGCTGAGTAAGTGGTTTAGCCTCTGTGCTAGTGGCCAGGTGAGCCTCAGCTTTGGCAAACTGAAAACGGGCTTAAGAAGTTTGGGTGGTAAGTCAGTGGAAATCACAGAAGCATCCCAGCTGTGTGACCACTCCTGTGGGCAAATCCCTCTAAGAGCTGTGTCATTGAGTGGGGGAGGACTTATGATGAGAGTGCTGGGTGGGGATCAGCACCTGAGTGCCTCCAAGAGATGAAGCTGGGCAGTTCTCCACTCACCTCATTGGTCAGTGAGCACTTTTACTTGACCATCTGACTCCCATACTGTGGTGTTTACAGAGCTCTGGCATGGTTTTGGGCTGTGATTGCCACTGGGCAGCAGAGCTAATTAAAATAAAAAGAAGTTCTCTGAAGACTTTGGACTTAAATCAGGGCTGTTATAAGAATATGTAGTTCTTTGCAATCACTTTTATTCTCTGTTCTATGCACAATATTTACTATTTTGCTGTGATGTGAAAATGCAAAACTGTTTTAATAATACTGAATTTTTGTTCCATGTTTCCATGGGTACTTTCAGAAAAAAGTAAGTACGATGTTGGTGATGTTGTGTTTGTCTGTGTGCATCTGGCATGCTTGATCGTACTGTTAACAACACTTTCCTCAATTGAACTGTGTATTTGATCACCAGCTGATGAAATTATCAAATTAAGCATTTCACACTAGCCTGATATGACACATCCTTTATAAGAACCACATCAGCAGTGTGTGTGTCATTCAAAGAAAGGGCAGAATGCTGTAGACAAAATCTTAATGTTAGGACAGCCAGACTATCTGTGCTGTTTTACACAAATATGGTACAGTGACTTGCTGTAACTGCAGGAGACTTTCCTAACAGAGGTAGAATTTAAACTAGGTGACTCTTGGTGCCATTCCTCCTGTCCCACTCTATTTAAGTGTCTATTTTTTTACCTATTCTTTCTTTGGTTTTCCTTTTCTCTCAAAGGAGAGAGGGTGAAATTCAGGCTACAAAGCAGTGCTCAGTAACGAGCACCAGAGTAGCTGAGTGCAGTTTGTTCACTGTTCCACAGTGCAGTCTCATCAAAGATCTCTAGCTGTGGGGCTGCATGGCTCCCTTGAAGCATTACTGGCATCCACTGATAAGCTCTGTCTGGCTGGGTCATGTGCTTCATGTCTCAGTAGGAGATCATGCCCAGAGATGGGGAACACCTTGAGTGGGGTCCTGTTGTCTGGAGGATGAAGGGGTGTGTGGTAAAGGCAGATGTGACAAGACAGCTGTGCAGTCAGTGGCTGGCATAGAGTTGGTACCCAAGGCTGTCATGATGTTCCCACACAAATGATGTCTGAGATCCCCACCTGTACTGTGCTAACCACAGCCTGGGCTCTGGAGGGTCACAGGGCTGACTAGAATTACTGCTGCTCAAATGTACTTGTTAGTTCCCTGGGCTCCCTTTGCTGGCTTCTCATCTGGGAAAATTAATATGTCTGGAAAACATACTGTAGAAGTGAAGTATAGTAGGGAAGGGTTGAGACTGGAGGCACTTCTGAAGTGCACTTAGATTTAAGATAAACTTGGACACCCAATAAACATCACACTGGTTGAAAATGTGGTTTGTGGGCACTTCTTTCTCTTAGTCTCTGTGGTGATTCCTGTTTTACACTGTTTCCTTGTTCTTGCCACTTATAAAACAATCACTTGCATGGCAGTTTGGTCTCTGTAAACCAGTCTGCTTCTCTCAGGACACAGCAAAAGGGATAAAACCTCTAGAAAAACTGTCAGGATATTGCTTGGTGCAATGAAAATTACTTGTGCTCTAACTAGAAGGGCAAGAATTGTAATCTAAGTATAAATTGAAGAATTGTGCGCTAATAAACTTTTTTTTTAATAACTTATTTTTGTTAAAACAATTATTTTCTTTACCATAAAGGAGAAATTCCTTTTATTTTAGCTCTGAAGATGTGTTATTATCTGTCTTGTTAACCATTATCATAGACATGCAGCACCAGCAAAATCCAGAATGATTGTACAGGAGTCAAACAAAAAGAAATTGAACATACTATTGATCAGGTAGAGCATTATTTCTTATCAGGTCTTAAACTCCAAACTTCAGCCCATTCCTTCAGAGGAAGGTGTTCTAAATGCCATGTTCTTAGCATGAGCGTAAAGAAGTTTTTTGGAAATGGGTTGCATTTGAGGAAAGTGTTGGTCATATGCATCATGGTTTGGAGGGCTTGAAATAAAATATTTGGTTTAGATCTTTCTGAATTCTTATTGTTTCCAACAGTGACAGCTACAGTGACCTAAGTGATGACAGCTCTCCAGAAAAAGAGTTTCCTTATTCTGACACAAGCTGAAATGATTATATGAGAGCACAGAAATGGATGATGCAATTGAGGTAAACTGAAATGTTTTGATACTGCTTTACGACATTGATTTATTCTAAACTTAGAACAGAAGATAAAGTTAACTTAATTCTCCCATTTGTTTCAAGTCCTATCTGAGAGCTTATGTCTTCTTTCTTGTCTGTAGCATTTGTTTTCCTCTTCTGCTGCTTAACTCTGAAATTGAGATGTTAAAGTCTACTAAGTATTTTGGGTACATCTTTTATGTAGGATGCTGTACAAAACCAAGTTGTGCTAGTGTTTGATGATATATTAAAAATACATTTTAAAATTACATTTTATTTTTTTGTGTCTTCAGTTTAGAATTTGGAATCACTTCAACTACGCTGTGTAGACATTACTTTTTATTTTGCCTTAATATTTGCCTGTAATTGCATCAGATGCATTGATGCAACAGACATCCCAACATAAATACTTGTATTTAATCTGCAGAGTGATAGAGATGCAAACAGGTTTTATGAAATTGTAACTTTGCCATAGGCTTTGCCAGAGTGATGTTTGGTTAGTTTTTTATTCACCTGTAAACATGATAGTCATAGAGTTCCTTTTAGTTTGGAGGCTATATTTCCTGTGAGACACCTGATCTCTGCAGGATCTGGGCTTGAAACTTGGTCTTACTTTATTTTTCCTATACAGAGTTATCAGAGCTGGGGCTGGTATGACACTCTCATTCAGCTTCTCAGTATTTCTGAGCACTTTTGTAAGGAGGGCACAACTTTCTCCTCTGATTATGTCTCACATGGTGTTGACACTAAGCAGCTGTGCCAAGCAGACAATTAAGGCCACGTATGAGGAAGGCATTTCTGCCTGATGGTCTCCTGATCAAAGTAGTGGCATGAGATACTAGAAATTGGAGTTCAGTCCTTAGATGCATGGATTTCTCCTGTGATTTTCAGTTGAACTCTTTTTTCTCTCCTGTACCACATGTTAAAGATAATGATCCATCCCCAGATCATGAGAGCAAAGAGCAGAATGTTAAGTGATTTAATGACCTGGTACGTGTACTTACAGTACTGATGCCTGTCCTAAAATAACCAAAAAATAAGTAGACAAAATGTTCTTTTTCACTCTTACCTGGATCCTTCCCACCTCCAAACATCACAATGGTTCTGTTTGTTTCTTGAGACCAGCACAAGGTACAGGACAGTCCCTCTGGAAAAGCCCTTGCTTTCCTCAATGGAATTTATGAATGGTAGTTCTCTGTTTACTGTTGCAGCGTGACTTGTTCAGTGCTTGGATCAATGTACTTTTGTGATGCTTTTAAATGGTTATCAGTACCCAAGCTGATTTTGTTTGAACATGTCACTAGTGGATACCAATTATTATTCAACAGTATTACTCTAGAAAAGATTAAATAACTAAATCCAGATATAAAAGAAAAGCATTGGCTTATTTATCTCTTGGTTAATTCTACCCATTAATCAGAGCTGGATACACATGTTGACTGTATTTAGCTTTGTGGTTTCATTTTGGTCTGTTTGATGCAGGTGAAATGCATCTACTTGTAGAATTTACATAGGACTACTTTGGAATGAGTCAACAAATTTGAGTGAAAATTACATAAGCATGAAATAAACTGAGTTACAGATGAAATATTTTTAATAATTGATTTTTTACATTTATTCTTCCTTTCTCTCCCTCTTTTTATGTTACAGAAACCTGGGAACAGGACAATATTGAATAGAAGAAAGTAGAAGAGTAAACTGCTTGCAGTTCTCATACTGCTTCTTCCTCTACTATGTTCAGTAATTACAGATGAAAGTTTTACTATTCTGTAGCAAAAACTGTTCTGTGTAAATGCTGTTTCTCTTCAAAAGTTACCAAATGGTTGTGCACCTTAGCTGTTAATCATTATTATCTTGTCCTATATATCAGAGTGATTTCAGGTGAATATGTATCAATTCACTAGTTCACAGCTTTCTTGATTTGAAGGAAGATTTGACCGGTTTCAGTTTGCCTTGGAACAGGAAGAAAAAACGCATTAGTTCTTGGGAATGAGGTGGGGAATGCACTAAAACATTTAAGGGAAAACCGTCTTACTCTTGAGCAGTAGAAAACTGTTTCAGGTTTTTTTCCCTATTAAGTTTGTATATATTTTTTTTACTTTTTTTGCTGTTCAGTATGTACAAATGAAAAATGGTTGCTGTATCTCAGGTCGTGATTATAGTAATTAATGTTGGATACAAGATTTTCACTTTGCTTTTGTAAGCGATTTGATTTCACACAAATTAATTTGCTCTATTTCTCCTGGAAGTCTGATAATACTGAACATAATTCTGACCTACAAAATTACAGAAGTGATATTAGAAGGTGGTTTCATATTTGTATTTTGTAAGAGAGAAAGTCAATATGTTCATATGTTAAACTCCAGTTTTAACACTTGTGTGAAAACTGTAGAAAAACCAGTCATAAACCTGGGGTGTTATCTGGGCTCCAGCTGTGCCACACTCAGTTAATTGCAGTTATCAAGCAAACTAAGTAAGGCTCACCCTTGTTTTTCTGCATCCTGTGACCTCTCCACATTGTGGCACTTACTCCTGAATAGAATGGAATTATGTGTTTTGATTTAGAAATCACAAGTTATTCCACTGCATCTCAACTGCAGGCAGCCCTGCAAAGCCAGAGCTGGAGCCTGAACCACTGGGACAGAAGAGGAAGGTGAGAGGTGCTGTTCTGGGTGTAAGGCAGCGTTAGGGTGTCAGGGGTGTAAGGATCCTATTAGCAGTGGGGTATCATCAAACCTGTCACAGAAACTGAACCTGAGCTATGTAACTGATGGGCTCCGGATACTTGGAACTCACTTAACTATAAAGAAAATTCTAAATTTTGAGCATTGTGTTTCATTTTGGTTTTGGGTAAAGTATCTTCTTTAATTCATCAAAAGTCAATATCTGCACAAAAATAAGCACCACCATGTTCCTTATTACAGCTTTGTAAAACAGCAAGTTTGAGAGCTATGTGTTGCTCTAGAAAATCTCAGGTTACACAGCAAATTTGTCTCTTCACTAAAAGAAGCTTTAATGGTGATGAAACATAAAATGTATTTTTATGGCCTCACTTTCCTAAAGTAGTTTGTGAATATGTGCCTTAGAAATGCTGACAGCGGAATTGGTGTCACTAAATGTCTTCCCCAAAAAGAGACACAGGCCACTGCTTTGTGAAAAGTGAAGAATTTCCTAAAATTGTCTGTAACATGAAAATGTATTTTCAAGACATTTCAATAAATGGTGTTATTTGGAAGTGTTTGGATTCCTACTAAAGAATCATGGTGCCAATTGTGAACTGCGATGTTAAGGAAAGAATTCATCATTTAATCATGTCGCAGTGGTATTGTCTGTGAGAAAAAAAAGCAGGGGTCAAAAAGACATCTAACCTGGAGTGAAGCTGGAAGTGTACCCTTGCCAGTGCTCTTCCATGTAAAAGTAGTGTTCTGCCACACGGGATCCATCTCATACTTGAGCTGACAGAGGCAGCGGCATGCTGAAATGGAAGAAGGCAAACAAGCCTTTTCCAACCAGATCCTGGGCTGCCTTGAGTGTTACCAGCAAGCCAAGGAAGGCAATCCTTCCCTACTGTGTACTCCTGGTGAGGTCACACAGAATTCTGTGGCCAGTTCTGGGCTGCCCAGTACAAGACAGACATGGTCCAGCTGGAGGGAGTGCACAGAAAGTTTGGTAGCTTGGTTGAGTTGGACCAGAAGCTGTGCTTGTTTGTAAAGAAGGGGAGCAGCATCCAAGTTTGGATGGACTGCAGGGTAGGTATTGCACTTACCTGATTCTGTGGACAGAACTGTATCTTACTGAGTGTCTCCAGTCAAGTATTGCATCTTGGCAGCGTGGGTTTGTTTCACTGTCAGCTTTACTAGTGAGGTCCTGCCTAGCATACTTGATGTGTACTACCTGAAGCTAAGGCTTCTTCCCCTTATTTAACTGCTTGGAGACATAACCTTCATGTGCTAATGTGTAACACCTGCAGAGATTTATTCTAATAAGGAGGATTTGCTTGACCAAAAAGACTATTCCTCATCAGGGAGTTCTTGTGGGAGAGTGGGCCAGATGCTGCATTAAGTTGCTGTTTTTCTGAAGCCAGAGTAACTGTTGATTCAGAGTAGTACCAAAAAAGGCTTACTGTGACCTGAGATTCATGGGACTCTGGCATACTTCTGAAATTCTCTAGAGGCATCTAAGCCCTGGCTTGCCAGGAAGACCCTGGAAGTTTTGAGCAATACCTTAAAAGTAGAGGTTGAGTTTTCTGCAAGAACCTGTGTTCTGTTACCAAGTTCCTGTGTAAGCAGGAATTGCAGCCCGAGGCTAAAGGAAGTTTTCAGGAAAGAAAAGGCAGATTGTCAACAAACACAAGGGCAGGGGCTTGCTGCCTAAAATGATGTGGAGGAGATAAGGGAGAGTCAAGCGTAAAAGCAACAAATAACTTACCAACTTGAGCTAACCTCCTCATGAGAGCTGTGTTACAGCTGCCATGGAAATGCAAATGAAAGTTTCTCCCCAAACTCTGTGTGATCAATGACAGTAGGGAGTGTGATTACAGCCCAGAGGACTTCTGAGCTGGCAGTAAAGCCAGATCAGCACAAGTGAACAGGGGCTGTGGAAACCTATGTGGGACTGCCTGAAGCTCATTTCCCACAACTTCACTGTTTGCATATGTGAGATGACCAAAATCTGCTGAGAAGGGGAGTGGGGTGGAGCAAGGGGCAATCAGAATAACATTGTCCTTGGGAGAACAGGTGCCTTCTTCCAGCGTTCTGCAGAAACTCATCCAGCATGACAGGGAAGCAAACAAATGATGCAGTTGTTTCTGTAAGTAGGACTGAATAACACCTTATCCTTGCACACAAGTAGAAGGAGCCTTCTTCCCTGGGACATCTGCATGGGAGTTGTGTATTTCTGTGCCTCAGCATTTTATCCCATACAATGCTTAGTTTTTCCCTGCTAGCAAAGTGAATTGGTAGCTGTTAGCTCTGTGATAACTTCCAGACAAACCCTTCCTCTTATCACTTTACCTTGTCCCCACTGTTGATGTGGTTGGTATTTTGTTCAAGGATTTCTCACATTTTCTCAGCTAGCAACCTTTGTATTTTTGATGATCATGAACTTAGTATCTCAAATATTTCTCCCTTTATTGGATACTGTCTAGATTTTTCAGGTATTCAGTTGTGTCTGAATTCATAACTACCATGTGCTAACCGGGTGAAATGAAGTGAGAGCTCATCTAAAATAATTACATGAAAAGAGTCTGCAAATGTTTTACTATGCAGCAGGCTCATATTTGTATAACTCCCCTAAAACGGCTCAGAATCTTTACATCAGCATCTATTAGATGTCCAAAAAAACCATCTATGTTGCCTCAGTTGGAAATTCCCTCTGAATCGCAATTCCAGAAATGCTGATTTTCGAGTCTCTGGTTGATTGTCTTGATTTAATCTGCAAACGTTTATATTTTTTTTTTAAATGTGAATTAACTTTTCATGGAACACAGAAGTGGACCAGTTCTATTGTTCTTTATTCATATAAAAGTAAGTCATCTTGGCCGGTACTGTCTGGTTTCTTGCTCTTTAAAATACCTCATGGATTGCAGGATTTAACATCCTGCTGTGACCTAGCTGACCTACTGCTGGAATAAAGTCTATGGAAATGTCTTTCATCTTGTAAAAATTGTGTACTTTAATCTTTAGACTTTGATGATTTGTTTGTATATGGAATATTTTCCCTGCTTGTAACATCCTAGTTCATTTGAAGAAATTGGTTGCCTAATTGGACTCCTGGTAATGTGCTCTCACAAATTTGGATCAGAGCCTAGAAAACCAGCTTTTCCTGAAATGTGGACAACATTCTGTGTTTCAGGAGTGCTCCTGGAAAGGTAAAGCTATTTTTCTACTTCTATGGACCCTCAGTTAATAATTTAAGAAACTTAAAAGTTGGAAGATGGTAGTGAAGGTTCACAGTAGCATCATTTGGATAACCTAAGGACCAACCCAAGTCTTGGATTAAATCATAATCCAAGGCTCCATATATTTAAAGGAAAAGTTAGGACAGTCTGCTCTGAGCTTCTGCATAACATATCCTCATCCAATAGCAGCTTCAATAAACCCTGATTTCACAGAGTCAATTTGAGCAATAAAAATATTACCACAGGTATCTTTTGGTTTGAATATCACTTTTGCTTCCTATGGAACATGGTCCTCATTGCCTAAATACAGATTTGCAATTTGGAGAAATAGTGCAGTTTTGGACCAAACCTTCTTACCACATGTGATTGATTTCCCACAGCAGCTGTTGTATACCAGACCTCAGATCCTTTTGAGGAAGTAAAATTCAAAGATTCATTCCAAAACATGGTGTAATTAATTTCTGAACCCACCTGGGGAAGAACACTGCCACATAATGCGTCTGATGTGCATCCAGTGAGTGTGTGCCAATAGAAATCTTTCAAACCATGAAGATACCCTGTGATACCCAAAAATGTTTGCTATCCTGTATGGGTGGTTGTATTCACCTTCCCATCAGCCTTTTTTTTTAAAGTTTTTTTTTGTTTGTTTGTTTGGGGTTTTTGTTTTGTTTTGTTTTGGTTTAGTTTTTTTTTTTTTTTTTAATTGCTGAAAGCTTTCTCAAGGTTCCACACAGGCTCCATGTTCTGAGTTGCTGGGGATGTGTTCTCATGTATGACCACAAACCAGGCAGCACAGTCCTGGAGTCACCTGGCCTGGATCCTCTTTGAGATTGGTAAGTGTCCTACTTCAGTGATGGGACACTGCAAAATACAGCATCACACACAGTCCTTGTGGGCCACGCTTATATAAGCACCTGCATGGCTAAATGTTGATGCCTGTATGTGAGCTACTCACCACAGGCTCCTTTTGTATTCAGCAGACAAACCAGGAACTTTTCAGTCAGCCTTAGTGGATCAGATGAATTACCTGTGGGCATTGTTTCTTTCTTGGCATGAACCATAAAAAAGAGCCTGGCCCAAATGGCTAGGGTATGTAAGTTTGGTCAGGTGATTCTATTCCTGATAGGTCCTGATAGGTGTAGGTGCTGAACTGGGAATCAGTCACTACCATCTATTCATTGTTACTAATCAGCCAGATGTATCTGGTTCCCTTGGTTTTGGGGGCTCATTGAGCAGTCTCACCCCCCGGACAGCCTGAACTCCCCCAGAATACAAAATTCATTCTTCTCTTGGGCCTCAAACCCATTTTCCTGTTAGTCAAAGCCTTGAATTTAGCAACCCTTTGTTGTTGGAGCCCTGCCAGGGGCCTGTCCCTGTGTGTCCCTGTTGCTGGTGGTGGGGGCCTCCGTGAGACCCCAAAACTGCTTAAGCAGTTCTCGGTAACAAGGCACGTTTGCAAGCCTTGCCTAGATAGAATTTGGCTCACAAAGTGCCTTCTGAGCTAGCAGAGAAAAAAAATCGAGAAGTGCTGACGGGAAAGTTCCATAGAGTTTATTTCTTCTGTGAAGGGAGTCCAATCTAGCAAATCCAAGTGGGTGGGGTTTCTAAGGGGTCTTTTATAGGTTTTAAGGGTTTTACATTTTGCACCAATTACCAAGGGAATTCTAAAACTAACTAATCTACAAAGGACTTTAGGTGAGAAATTAATCAATAATATAAGAGGAAAATGAACCACTAATATTACAGAAAGATAACACAGGGGTCTACAAGGTGGGGGGCAAAATATTTCTTGGTATTAGTCACTTTAAGCAAGCAGTTTCTTATCTTTAAGGTATCATCTTCCATGGGGCCCCTTCCAGGCACTTAGAGAAGGTTTCTGCTTTAGAAATGGTTTCTGCTCCCTCCACATGTCCCCAGTGTGGGTGCTTGGGTGAACATCTGTGACTGCCCTTGCTAGGACCAGCTCCACACAAGAAACAGCAGCAGCAGAATCTGTCGTCATGAGGTATCATGTAGTGCTTTCTCCGTGGAAAAATAACAATCCTTTCCTAGAGCACTCTCCCCCAGGACATAGGAGACATGACCAATTTCTCCTCCAGAATTTCAGAAGCAGCCAGGCGCCCTCTTCTCTGGGGGCTGCACACTCCTCAGGGTTAAAGCCAGTTCTCAGTACCAATGTTCATGGCTCTCATAATATCAGGGCCATCTGCCAAAATCCCCGCTGGCCCTGTGTTGGAAAATCAGCAAGGATATGATTCTGCAGGTGAGACAACAAGAGGTTCCTTGGGAGGGAGGGAGAGAGGGAGGGAGGGAGAGCCCCTGAGCCCACGTCTTTAGACCGTGTATGAATTTTAAATAGATACTGAACAAAAGACAGAAACCATCATTGGAAAAGAAACCAAAGCACAAGACTCCCATTTGTTAAACCAGTGCCATAAAAAAGAGGCTTTCTGGTTTTGGGCACGTAAGTCTTGAGCCCTTTTCTCTGGGGTGGCACAGACTGAACAGGAAGGAGTGACAGCACCTCCCCTCTTTTTTTCTCTCCTATGGATGGAGGTTGCTGCATCATTACTTTGTCCATCCAGTTATTGGCCCTGGTGGCTTGTAAGAGCCTGTGCCAGTTTGTGCTTCTGCTAGTGCCAGCCTCAGGCACTAGCTTATTATCTTTTCCTCTGCTGGATATGCTACTCATCACCTGTCCTACCCAGGATTTTCATTTAGTTTATCGCAAAAAAGAATAGAAGGAAGTCTTTACACATTAAAAAAACCTGTTCTCAGCATAATTCCAATGCCTGGAAGAGCTTGAACTCTTCTCAACATACCTGCCTAATAATATGCCTTGGATGCGTCTTTAGGTTTGAGAAATTGAAAAGGCATCCAAAATTTTGAGTAACATTGGCTTCTAAAGCTTGAGGCTGGCTAGTGTACTTTCCCTGTGTCTAGTCTTGGGAGCATAATGTGCCATCTTTTGCAAAGTTTGGACAGTGCTAATATGTATTTGAGTCAAAAGCAGATTTAAAGATTTTTCTGTGTATGCTTACTGCCAGACCTTTGTTTGCTAACTTACAGGGACATCACGCTTGAGATATCTCCTTTCAGTTTTACACAAGCTTTAAGAAAGAAAGGTTTTGACCAACAAAGATTTCTCTCCAGCTACTGAAGATCCAGAGCTCTCCTGGCTACACAAAGTTAGACTGCAGTGTAGTATTGTGAGCAGGAGAGAATCAGACCTCCTGAGGGGCATGAACTAGGAGATTTGCTACTCACATAACTAAGTGAATTAGGGATGAGACAACACATGTAATGGTCTGCTCTTTATTCAGGGTAATGCAGCTCTGACTTCACTGGGGAACTGTTGCGGCGGGCCCTGGGGCAATGGTGGAGTGCTGCAACCTTCTAGAGAAGCGTCCTTGGAGGACGTCTCTGAGGCACTAGCATGTCCTCCAGCTCGCTCCCGGGCGGTGAGTGATTTAGCTCTTTTGTGAGCGCTCCACTTTCGCCGACTCAGGAGAGAAGAGACGGGAGCCACGTGTGGGGTTCCAAGGTGAGATTTATTCCTCTTCCTCGAAGGGTCCAGGGACGAACTGGCTCCCAGGGTAGGAGTGAGCAGGGCAGATATAGGATAGCCAGAGGGGCAGGGTAGAGCAACAGCGAATGGTCTGAGGGCTCAGGAGTGGTACAAAGGGGGAAGGGCCAATGGGGTACAACAAATTAACATGTAACAGAAAAGCATGCTGGGAGCAAAACTATAGATCACATGACAAAGAGGGAGTGCCTAAGGGTTTACCCTCCAGGGGAGAGAGGTAAGCTGTTTTGTTGTGGGGCCTCCTGCCTCCACAGGGAACAAAGACATGATTGCTTGTTAATTTGAGAAGTGTGTACAAGAACGTCTGGGATTGTTTTATTTCAGACTTTTGGCAGGAAGCTTACTAGGGTGGGTCAGAGGAATCACACAAAGGACATGCTGGTGTGCTTTTTATATTGTTGTAGTGCTGCAAATGTAAAAGTTCAACCAAGATCATAGCTTAAAATATGACTATATAAAGTAAAAATCTAGGTACAAATTTAAACGTGCCAGTGGCACAGTCTGAAACTGCTTTTTTCAAGATGATTTTTTCAACATCTGTTGGTCGTCTCATTGTGTGAAAAGAATATGTTAGTGTGAAAAAGATAAAAGACCATGATACAGTCTGTTTTGTTCTTTAACAGTAAGCAGCCTTAATTTTCTGCTAATTTATGTGACTTTTGTTTCTAGTGTACAGGCTTAAAAAATTCTGGTAATATTTACTGTAGTGTTCAGGAACATGAACTTGATAAAAGAATGAGTGCCTGCTGCTGTCTGAACTAATACCCTCAGTTTTGCTGACTCTTTGTACATGGGTTAAATCTTTGAAGTTAGAGGAGAAGCAAACTTGATGGCAGATGTAACTGTCTTCATGAAATGGAAGTATTTAGTTAGAAGTGTTTTGACAAGCTTTTGGATCATCTGAAGGAGAGCTTGTGTACTTGAAATTTAGTTTGTTTTTCCCAGCAATATATCTTGATCTAATAAAAACACTGCTTCACCCCAAAAATCCATATCCCTCTGCAGAGCCTTCCTATACTCCAGCAGATCAACACTCCCTCCTTCACAACTTGGTGTCATCTGCAAACTGACTGAGGGTGCACGTGATTTCCTCATCTAGATCATTGATAAGGGAATTAAATTGGACTGGCCCAAATAATGAGCCTTGAGGGACCCCACTGGTGCCCAGCCAGTGGATTTTTCTCCGTTCACCAACACTCCCTGGGCCCAGCTATCAACCAGTTCTTAACCCAGTGAGGAGTCCACCCACCCAAACCACGGGCTGCCAGCTTCTCCAGGAAAATGCTGTGAGGGATTTATCGAAGGGTTTACTGAGGTCCAGGCAGACACACCCACAGCCTTTCCCTCACCCACCAGGCAGATCACCTTGTCTTAAGAGGAGGTCAGCTTGGTCAAGCAGGACTTGCCTTTCCTAAATGCTGGCCATGTTGGCTGGCTGTGCTCCCCTGGTTGAGCTGGGTATGCCACATGATGGCACTCAAGATGAGCAGCTCCATGACCTTTCCTAGCCCTGAGGACAGGCTGACAAGCATGTGGTTCCCTGGATCCCATCTGTCCCCATAGACCTGTGAGCATCTAAGTGGCACAGCAGGTCACAACTATTTCCTCTGGATTGCATGGTGTCTATTCTGCTTCCCATCCTTGTCTACCAGCTCACACGGCCAGTTGCCTGGAAGATGACATGTCTTTCTGCTGAAGACTGAGGCAAAGAAGGCATTTTCCAGCCATTCCATCAGCCTTTTTCTCACCCTTTGTTACAATATTCACCTCCATATCCAACAAAAGATGCAGATTTTCCTTAGCCCTCCTTTTGCTGTTATTGTATTTAGAAAACAACTTTTGCACAGCAGTGGCCAGATTGAGTTCTAGCTGAGTTTTTGCCTTTCTAATTCTCTCTCTACCTGACCTAATGACATCCTTGTACTCTTCCTGAATTGCCTGCCCCTTTTTCCAAATACCATAAACTCTCTTTTTCCCCCGAGTTCAAGGGAAAAGTTCCTGTTCAGCCAGACTGGTTTTCCCCACTGGCTTATTTTTCGGCACATAGGGATGAACTGCTCCTGTGCCATCAAAATTTCCGTATTTCAAGTATGTCCAGCCTCCATGGACCCCCTAAGGGCTATTTCCCAAGGGACTCTCTGAACCAGTGTCCTGAGCGGGCTAAAATCTACCTTCTGGAAATCCAAGCCAGAGGTTTTGTTCCCCATTCCTTACTTCCAGCTTCAGGTGCCCAAAGGCAACATTTGGCCTTCTCGTTTCAGCTAAGCTGAAAATAGTAGGATAAATTTATTATTAAATAATGAATAATTACTTAATAATGCATTCATTTATTAAGAATTGAATTCCAGAACATAATCCAGATTTTCCCCTCTCCTTCTGAGATGAATTACCACTATTTATTTCCTAGTTTTAATTTCTTCTATTAAATAAAAAAATCTTATTGCAAGTGAACTTTTTAAAAAATTTTGTGTGCTGGTCATATTTTTTGTAAGGCAATTTCATATTAGGGGGAACCTAGAACGTTTTTGCTTTCACTCAGTCTGGTTGTCTTTATGACCAACTGGTGATTTTGCTCTTTATTCATAGGAGAATCCAGTCTGAAAGTAAAATATATGATTCTGCTCTTTTATATCCTGCTTTCTTTAGTCATCTAGCAAGGGGCAATATAATGACTCAGTCTTCTGAATTTCCATTTGATTTCAGTCACTGCCTCTAAGCAACATATTTTGGCTTCAGTTTATTTCCCACAGCCAAGGTGACTAGAATCTCATTTTGGCTTAATTGAAATAAAGATGCCATGGAAGCTGTGAAAAGGCATTCCCTAGATGTAAAATCCTAACCTTGTTGAATTCAAACACTGGCTAAACCTACTCCACTGTTGCCTTGGTCTACTTCTAGTGTAATCTTCATTAAACACTGTGTCTATACTGGGTGTCTTTCCCATGCTACCAATGGTGATTCTTCAGCTGAGGTCTTATTTTTATTTGTCCCCAGTGTTCTAGACAGCTGTGGGAGATGTGTGCTTTGGATCACATCAAATGCCCTTTTTAAGCATTCTCATTGCCATCAGAGATGAGGGGTGAGCCCCAGAGCAGTTTCCTGTGACTTCAGGCCTGAAGTGCTCCTTCCAAGGATTGCTTTGGTAGCAGAGTAACCAATGCACTTGCCCAACTCTCTGGTGTCTTTTGGCAGTAATAACTGCCTTTTACCTAGGTATTTCTAGCCTATTTCCATGAAGTTTGGAGGAATTCAACATTTTTGACACCCATGTTTCTTTGTTGCACTTGTTTGAAAATTTCCTGAAAGTTGTGAGAGCTGACAGACTGGGAAAAATGCTGCAGTCACAGAAATAATTTTTTTCTTATGAAAACAGGTTAAAAATTATTATAATAATTGTCTTTTTTAATGTCCCGAATCTCTTACTACAATCACACAGCCTTATGGCATGTCAATGTGACAGAGCTCTTATCATAAAGACCCTATAATCTGTTTTTAAAAGATAGACAGTAGAGATGAGCAATTCTGACGTGTTTAATATATCACTTTAGAAACAATTATGTTTTTGAATTGGAGTCCAGAAGCGGCCTACTGTCATGTATGCTCAGAGTAATTTCCACTTAGTGCAGATTTGAAAATCCAAATATTAAATTTGGTTATGTGTAACATATTTGGGGGAAAAGAATATTAAAAAAAATTTGCAAGTGCTACTCTACCCTATGTAAAACTATATCCCAAAGGCCAAATTATACTATAATGTTACTTAACAATGCAATGAGCTGTAAAATAGGCAATTTTTATGCAGCTGAGCCCTCAAGCTTCTTCTTTCTTCTAAGGCATTGCTTTCTTACTGTGGAAAAAGACAAGTGAATAATATACATTGCCTTTTTAAATGTTCATTATGCTGCTATCATTTTTGAACAGGGAGGACAATGAGATAATCTAAATGATATAGATCACTTGTTTTCTTCCCTAATAGTAAAGATAATGAATGGCTTTGTTTTGATGGCTTTATTGCCTGCAAGATAATGAAATATCCCAGCATGGATTTCATTAGACTTTCTCTAGTCTCACTATGATACATCCATTAAGAGGCCAGATCTCCTCTGATATAAATGGGACCAGATATTACAAAGATTTTAGTACACTGTGAAAATCTGAGCATGAGTGTCACCAGTTTTGGTGACAAGATCAAGGCTGGCTTTGGCCATGAGGGACACAGAAGCATTAATGCAATTTATCAAAGTGAAATAGCTCATGATGACAAAGGTATGAGGCTATGAGAGCTTTGGCATTTAAACTTTGTCATTGTTCACAGGGCCCAGGATTAGAGAGCATGTGATGCTTAAATATCCAAATCCTTGCCCTGGTTTCATTTGGTAGCTTTCAGGAGTGGGTCACAGAGCTCACAGGTCTGTCCTATCACCAGCAAACCAGTCCTATAGAGAGAGTCAAGCTGCAAGGAAGGACTCCTTATGGTGTTAATCAGGGAACATTTTAGCCACCTGGGGCTGGAAAATATAAAGTTATAGTGTCCTTCCAACAGCCACATTGTCTGTATTCTCATCCCAAGGATGAAAGGAAGAGACTAGGACTAGAGGGAACAGAGACATATGAGCCCCATGAGGTTTCTTTTTTTGCTAAAGCTTCATGGTCATATAACGAACAGCTGCATTTTTTATTTCTACAAGGATGATGACAAATGCATGTTGGAATAAGACCAGGCAGATACATTGTATGAAAACAAAAATATTCCCTATTAGATTCTTACATGAATAGGAGATGTTTGGAGCTGGAAGAAGATAAGCCAGAGGGTAAGGTTATGCAGTGACTTTAAAGAGTTGACGATTTTTTGTATTTTTCCTTTTTTTAAAATTTCTTTTCNGTTCAATGGGAAAAGCCCGACACTATTCTGAGGTTTAATATATGCCTTTTGGATGGAAGGGATCAGGAACTGCAGGAGGCCACACAGAGATGAGTAGCAGTAACTAACATAAAAAGAGATGAAAGTTGGGGAGAATTTGAAGGCATCAAGTTAATGGGCTATGCTGCAGCTGATGTTTTATCATTTCTTTCTTTTCTTCTTGTGATCTCTGCAACAGATAATTACTAGCTCCCATCAGTGATTATTTTCTTGTATCAAAGTGTTATAACAATGCTGCAAATAAAAAATTGGCAGCAAATCTAAAATGAACTAGTGCAGGGAAAAAAAGTTATTCACACTACTTGCTGTAGTTTCCTTAAGGTGAACCCTTACACTCCCTAAATCCAGATGTGCCTGCCAAGAGAAGAGAGTCACAGGTGTGGTGCCTGCCTGGGCTTTTATCTCCTGAGTTTCCTTCTTTGCCATGCAACAACTTAGGTGAGGGACTCTCAGCCAGACTTGGCCACTGCACTACTGACACCATTAAATGCTGCAGTTTGAGATGAAGAGAGGAATGGTTCTGTTTCTGTTCTCCCCTCCCTCTCCTTATACTTGTCTGAAGTGGGATTAGTCCTTTGCTATATCTGAAACCACAGCAGCAGTTTTCTAGAGGTGGCTGTGGAACAGTCCTTGCACCATGGCTTTTCTCCAAGATGAGAGTCAGCTAAAAAAGCCTGCTCTGAAAAAGATCAGGTTATCTGACAGCTAGCATAGATTGAAACAAGATTTCAGGTTTTCAACCTATTTTGTGATGAATGAATTGAGATTCTAAGAATTAAGTGTGTCTCCAGTTGTTTCATGGCTCCTTTCCCTCCAGTGCAGATAGGGAAGCTGAAGGGAGATGGTGTAGTGCTGACAATGCCTGTCTTCATGTCTGCTGTAGACAAGGAGCAGACACATCAGGGGCTCTGTCTGATGAGGCAAAATAGCAGGAATGTCAGGCTGGGCTGGTGGCTGAGCTCCTCAACAGTCACAGCTCTGCATGTCTGATTCACTATTTTACAGTGACACCTGCTTTTTAAGAACACTAAGGCCAAATTATTTTGAGAGGAAACTAAGAGAGAGTTGCCTGTCTGTGTGCTGCATTCTAAGGCTTTCCCTGTGTCTGGCCTTTTTGTCCTTGCAAATTTATGTCACTTTTTTTTTTACAAAGCATGACTTAATTCATGTTCGAATTGCTTTTGCTGGGTTTTCTTCATGCATTTTCAGAATTCAAATTCACAGGAGAGGAGACACAGAAAGTAAGCTGGCCTTTTTCCATGACAGACAGATATTACAGGGAACCCCAGTATGAATAAAGACTGGAGATTACTTTGTTCATCTCTCAGTGTTTGTATGCCACCCAACATCTTTTGACAACTGCTGAAATACAGCAGCACCTGTTGTGTTTTTCTCAATTTTCTCTCTCTCTGTTTTTGTTGTTGTTGGTTTTTTGTTTGTTTTTTTGTTGGTTTTTTTTTTTGTGTTTTTTTGTTTGTTTTTTTTTTTGTTTTTTTTTTGTTTTGTTTTGTTTTTGTTTTTGTTTTTTTGTTTTTTGTTTTTTTTGGCAGCAAACACATTCTCCAAAGAATTTGCACAACTGAACTTGAGGCTGAAGACAGATCACTCCTGCTGGAATACCTGTGATGATTTCAGAGGTGATTGTTCCCCCAGGTGAAGGAAATATGAGGTCTTTTTGTCCACCCCAGGGTAAAGCAAGCAGTTAAATTGTCTTCTAGTGAATATTAAATCAACTTAACAGCTGGTATAGGACTGATTAAGAAGAACTCCAATCAGTTCTCCTCATTGGGATGGAGAAGTGCTCCTCTCCAGCAGAGAAGTGATAAAAAATGGTTCACAGTCATTTCTATACACATGTATGATCACGGTTATATTTCCCTCTGAAGGCCCCACCCAAGAAAATGAGCAGAAAGATTTTGGATCTTTTGAATCCTTGAAAGGCTGGATTTCTCAAATAAGAAATGAAAAAAAACAAGCCCAAAACCCACAGCTGGTCAGATAATAAAATGTTCTATTTTATTTCTTCCCCAATGGCCTGAAAAGATTATTAGAAAGATCATCAAGGTCTGCTCTGACAGCTACTTCTAAGCTCACTGGGACTTAAATGGATTAGGAGAGAATTCCCTTAGGCATGATGGTGACAGGGTTATTGATGGCTTTGTTGCCTGGTTGGATAAAGCTTGGTTGCCTCTTCTGTTGTGGGCCAGGAATAGTCAGCACACATGCTAGAAGAGAAGAGGATTAATAAAATTAATGTGTTTTTTTGCCTTACTGACATTTTAATATGTATTGATTAGAATTCTGCTTTCATAAGAAATATTAATCTTTTTTCTGTCACTCACAGCAGTATTTTCTCCTGCCTAGTGATGTGCCATATCCTCTGCTTCCTTCCAGTCCCTGTTCTTCCCCTTGTCCTGGAGTTCCTCATTGCACTGAGGAGCCTCTTGGACTGCATTGAAGTTTCTGTCTAGCTTTCACTGGGGGAATTTTGTCCACATGGAAACCACCTTGGAGAGGACACTGATATGTGTGAGAGCCTCCACAGGATATGGACTAGCCTTACCACCTGGGTGCTTGTCTCAAGATAAAATTGTGGAATGGTTTGAGTTAAGAGGGACCTTTAAAGGTCATCTAGCCCAAACCCCTCTGCAGTGAGCAAGGATATCTTCAACTAACCCTGTTTGCTCAGAGCACTGTTCAGCCTGAGCTTGAATGTTTCCAGGGATGGGGCATCCACCACATCTCTGGCCAACCTGTTCCAATGCTTCACCACCTTCACAGTCAAGAATTTCTTCCTAATATCTAATCAAAACCCACTGTCATTTAGTTTAAAGCCATTACTCCTTGTCCTATCACTACACATCCTTGTAAAAAGCTCCTCCCCAGCTCTCTTGAATCCCCCTTTAGGTACCTTCCCCTTTAGAAGATGCTATAATGTCACCCCAGAGCCTTCTCTCCAGGCTGAGCAATTCCAACTCTCTCAGCCTGTCTTCATGGGAGAGGTGCTGCTGCCCTCTGATCATTTTCATGGCCTCCTCTGGACTCACTCTGGCAGGCTGATGCCCTTCCTATGTCAGGGACCCCAGAGCTGGATGCAGTTTTGCATGTAGGGTCTCATGAGTGCAGAGTAGAGGGCCAGGAGCCCCTCCCTCACCCTGCTGGCCACAGTTTTTGATACAGTCCGGGCTACAGGTGGCTTTCTGGGCAGCAAGTGCACTTTGCCAACTCATGTCCATCTTTTCTTTGGATACTGGTGATTGCCCTGACCCAGTTGCAGCACCTTGCACTTGGCCCTGTTCAACCTTGTGAGGTTCCCATGGGCTGAGTTCTTGAGCTCTTGGTCCTTTGGCTCCTCTGCCCCAGCCTCCTCTTCTTCCTGTCCCAGCCCTAGGTCTGAATCTGCTGCACTTGGTCAGTCTTTTTATTTCTTGTTATTTTGATTTGCATCCCTTATTCATAAAGAGCTGGTCCCTCCCTCGGGTTGCTTGAGTGCTACCTAAGGTACAATTAAGTACAAATTCTTTGTTTATCCCAGGTAGGTCCCAAATGACTTCCAGCAGCTGTTCAGGGGAGTTTCCCAGTGCTCCTGCATGTTGAGAGATTTTCTGGATTGCGTCAGTGAGGGAAATGAGTGCACTGTCCTCAGGGAGGGCTGCACCTCTGGACATTTCAGCTGTCAAACACTTCAGAGCATCTGTGGAGTGTCTGAGGACTGTGAAGCTTAGCTGAATTTAGCTAGACTTTATGGGAAACACAGTTCCAGTTCCTGATGCTAGTTTCTACTTTCTACTGCATTTAAGTACCCACTCTGAAGCAAAAGGTAAGAATGTGGAAATAATTGTCCTGGAAAGTTACATGGCTAAGCAGTATCCTGTTCACTGCTTTGATTCTTGGAAATGGTTACACGCTTTTTGCTAAACTTTTCTGGAAAAATTAGTCAAAATTAGATATCACATATGGACAGTTTCAGTTCAGATAGATGAAGCTGTGCAAGGAATATTTATCTCAAAAGCAGGTCTTCTAATAAGAAATGTCCAGCCACTTTCCTTACAGGCAGCACTACTAAATTTGCTATGATTAATACTTGGTATTGATTTTGTTGGCTGGTTGTAGAAAGACGGTTTGTCTGACTCCAGTAATTAAATTTAGTTGATTAGAATAAGTGGCTATGCCATTTGCCAGGATCACTGCTGACTAGCCTGTTTTCTTATTTCATGCACAGGTCTCTTATGCTGTCCCAAAGACCATCAGACTGTGGAATAAAGTTCCCACAAACTGATACAGTCTTTTTATATCTGAAGTTGTCTCTTTTCAATAGCTAAACCAAGCATTTAAGTAACCATATTGCATGATTTTCAAGACTTCCAATAGGAAATGCTTGCAAAAATGTATTTATTGTCTAGCAGACATATATTGTCTCTATCCAACTGGGGTATTTTAGCTATGGTTCTACTAGTGCTGAGTGTCACACAGTACTAGACGCTTATTTCAAGAAGACAATCTCTCTTCAATGAGTGTTTGCACTTACTTAGTGAGTCCAAGACTACGGAGATAAACTTCAGAACAAATGAGATGGAGGGCCTGGGTTTTGCAACCTTGTCACACTGCATCTTAAGTCATTCTTTGCTTGTACATGCCTCAGTTCTGATGCTGGCTTTAAAAGCTGTCCGTTAAAGGGCTTGTGGTAGTTTGACCTGGGGAGGAGAAACTCAGAGAAAAGTTTTCTCAGTGAGTACTCCCCTGGGAGTTGATAGTGACCAATTGGAGGCTGGTTTGGTTATTGACAGCGTGAAGAACCAATCAGAGAAAGTTAGTTCACTCCGTGAACACACATTTTGAAGGAGGTAATCCGGAACTGAGCCCTCTTGGCTTTTCCGGCAGCAGTGCAGGTAACAGGGCCCTGGCCTGGCTCCACTGCAGGCCTGTGGGCCTGGCAGGGAGGCCGGGCCGGGCCCCCTGTCTGGGGAGCTGGCATGGCCCAGCAGAGAGAGAGGGGGTGGCCATGGACACATGGACAGTGACCAGAGGGACTCAGACCGATGTAAAAATCCCAGCCACTTCCCCCCCCCCCTTCCCAGTGTGGCTGGTTTCCGAGATCCTGGCAANGTACAGCTCAGGGAAGGCTGTGGAGTTGGGAGGAGTGCCACGATTGCAGATTTCCGGGCGGATGCAAAATCATAAAAATGAAACCACAAGAAGACTGTTTTCTACCTTCTTGTGGAAAAATCCCTATAGCCTAACAAGAGGAAGCTTCTCTCTCCAAAATGAACGGAAAAAGGGACTGTTTGAGTTGGGAATTAATTGAAGTAGTTTTTGTATGTTTGTTTCGTTGTTATGAAGGTTGGGAAAGGGAAGGAAAGAGTGGTCTGAAAATCTTATTCTGAATTCTTTTTTTTTTCCTTTGTGTAGTTAAAAAATTTCTTTTTATACCCTCTTAAGTTTTAAGCCTGCATTGCTTCTACTCCTGGTTCTGTCTCATAACAGAAAATGAGTATATTTTAATTAGCAAACCAAAACCATGACAGGGATTTTAAAGTGGTGGCAGCATAGATTTTATGTTTTTCCTAATTGTCCTGTTTTTCAGTTCTGAAGGCAGTGAGCTAGATTTTTTTCTGAGTATTGCCAATAAGGCTGCACTAAATGGCTCTTAGTATAGAGACAGAGATGGAAAAAGGTCTTTCTCCCTCTGTTTCTCTACAGGAAGGAGATTAAATCAAGGCATTATTTTGATGTATCTAGAAAATGGGAAACTTTCTGGGTTGCTCACAAAGGATGATGCTGGTTAGGAGAGAATTGGAACATTGAGTGCTCAGCTAGAGCAGGAACAAAGGAGAGGTGACAAGCCTGTGATGTGTCTCCACAGTGAACACTGCAATTGAAGGTCATACAATGAGTGCTCCTGCCCCAGCTCTTCACTTCAGCATAATTTTACCTCATGTCCTCCTCCCCCTCCTCCTCGGGGGATTCAGAAACCCTCCTGTATGCCCCACAGGAGCCCTGCTCAGTGATAAGGCAGGGCTGGGAACCAGGAGAGCTGCCTTTAGGGGCAGGTGGTGAATGCACAGCTCCCGTTCTGCCCTTCTGCTCTGCTGCTGAGCACTGGAACTTACTTGTGCCGTGAGGAATCCAGAGGCTCTGGGACCAGGTTGTGCAAAAGGCAGCTGGGCTGGGCTGTATGTTATGATGCAAGGCAAGGCAAGGCATAATGCCTGTGTTCTGAGCAGTGCATTTCATTTGGATGTACATGCCTGAACAGCACTGGGGCTCTTGGGATTATGTAACACCATCATACACTCACAATGGCAGAGTGCTTGTAGCAGGCTGAACCCATTTCTGTCCCCTTTCTGTGTGAGTCCTTCAAAACTTAGGGTGTGCTGGAAAGCGCACTAAGTGTTCTCACAAAAACCCAGGTAAGACATGCTCAGGTAATGTTAACCCTTTGCTGAGGTGCATTTTTGTAATGAAAATGCAGCACATCAAATTATTCTCGTCTCACCTTTACTAGTGGGTCTAACAGGTCTTTCAGTTCTGTCCATATGGGCCTCAGACAAACCACATCTCTGACTTTTCTTGATGAAGATTTTTTTTAAAAAGTTGCTTGATGCCAAAAGCAACTTATCCTCGCAGCTTTCTGCATCAATCAATGGGTTCATTAGTGACTGGCCATGAAAAACAAAGCAAAGACTTGTTGGGGGTTGAATTGTTC
>VWZS01009496.1:3785-27603 GCA_013397075.1 Rhabdornis inornatus
TATCGTTTTCCATATTCTACTCCAGCCAAAAAGCCCTCCAGACTTTGGAAGACACACGTAACAGAAGACAGCATTGTATCTTCTTTTGTCTTTGGGTCTATGGGAGAGTAACAGTGACAATAAAATCAAATTGAATTAGCAGTTAGGTTCTCCAACATCTTGTATCTTTTAGTGTCACATTTGGATGTTCCTTTGGGGACACTTTGCCTTAATGTAGATTCAAAAATATCAGTGGTGTACTAGTAGTATTCAGTAAATTGCGGTATGCCATTTTATATCTAGTGATATTGAGAACAAAGGAGTTCCTAGTGTTCATATGTTAACTGTTGACTTTTTCATGTGGATTTCTGAGAGAATTATGTGGGATCACATTGCCTTACTCCCTGACCCTAAACTGTAGTAAGATTTGAAGCTACTTTTGGTCAAATTTGACTAGGGCAGCGATCATCCCTCTGCACCAGAGGAAATGGCCTTGGGTTGAGACAGCGGAAATCCAGATTAGTTATTAGGAAATTTTTTTACACTGTTTTAGGGTGGTCAGGAAATAGGTTTCCCTGGGAGGTGGTGGAATCATCATCCCTGGAGATGCTTGAGAGGAGTCTGCATCAGTTTCTGGGTGGTGTGGTTTAGTGATTTAGGGTTTATAGTGGTAGTGGTGGGTGAATGATGTGACTGGATGATGTTAAAGGTGTCTTCCAGCCTTGATGGTTTTATGATTCTATACAGCTCTCAGCTGTTAAGTTCCTGTATGGTTTCATGCAGATAAACTGACACTTTGGTCTTATTTTTCTTACTGAGGAAAACCCTTAAAGCCAAACCCAACTGAAGGCCAAACCCAACCCAGGAAATCTCGAGAGAATAGAGAGACAGACCTCATTTGGAGCTTGTACTTTTTAAGAGTTTCAAATTGGAGCCATGCCTGGAGGAGCTGTTACTGGTTCTGCTGCTCGAGGAACTATTCGTGGTACCTTTTCATATACCAGATACTATATTGAGGCTAATTGTCACATTCTCACACTTGTGGGAATGTAGAATGGCTAATTCTGTGCCAGATACCCTGGGTTTATTGAGCAGCTTCTTTGTGTTTTTTGGACTGCTTCGAGATGAGAATAGAATCATATAGTGAAGTTGCTGTTCAGCGTCTTCTCTAGAGTGGATATCTTGTTGAAAGAGGCTGTTGTTCTTGAACACAAAGGGAAATTCAACAAAAGGAAGATATTAGTGTGGTAAAATATAACCTTTAAGTCCCTTCAGAACGGCACCTGAGCAATGATTTAAACTTGGAAATACTCATTTCCTTATTTTTTTTTCACTCCCAGTGGATCAATCTGAGCGCATGCTCCTGATTTTGTTTTTGAATGTGGAAGTATGAGGTGGTTGTGAGAGAGAAACACGTTGGAGCTACTCACGGGGTAGCTTGGAAATGTAATGAAAAGGCTTTGTAGGACCTTGAAGCAACTGTGAATTCTTACCTGTCACTGTGAAGATGTTTGAAATCATAATCACCCTTAAGCATTAAGATGCTTTGTCCTGTGGGTGTGCTGCAGGGCTGTCTGGGAGCAGCAGAGCAGTGCAGCGGTTTTAGCTCTGTGCTTGTACATCTGGCAGTATGAAAATAAAGCTTTCAAATTAGTGAAACTACTCTATGAGTACACTCCCTCTATGCAGCTGATCCTGAATGGCAGCTTTGAGTACACTGGGATTTTCTGACTTTCCCAGAGCACAGAGCCTGGTTTGGTGCTTTGATAGAAAGATGATACTGGACACTGTGGATTTTGTTGGCCTACCTGCTAATTTCCCCCTTAAGGGCTGTCACAGATACAATTCTCATTTTGCTTTCAAGGTTAAATATGGTGAAACCTGGGTGACAATTCTATACATATATAGGGGTTTTTTTGGTCAGATTTTATTTCATTTATTTCACTAGTAAGGGTGCTGGGGAGATCCATTTGTACACCAAAGAGTCACTTACAATTGACCTGGGCAGAATATTTTTTTTAATCTTACAACCAAAGTTGTTCAGCATTGTACCAGTATTTACTAGGGAAAGAAATTGTAGTCTCTAGTCTGTTGTTAATTAATTTCTTTATCATGAAGTAGTGGTTCTGTTTTTAATGGGAGCTATAGACAAAATGTACAGCAGTTCCTCATCAGAGAGACCTTTGGAAAGGGTCAGCAAATCTTGAGTGCAGCTGATCTCTGCTTTAGCAAGAGCAGCTATTTAATACATATTTCTAAAAGTGTGTACCTACCTAGTCCCACATGAGAGTGGGGAAGGCTGGCAGAAAGACACATCAGATAACTTGCAACCTCAGTTTAATGAAATATGTTTTTGTGTAAGGAGTTGTAATACTCCATACAGTTAGGAGAAGAGATCTGTCTGGGAGATCTCCAGTCTCTGTGAAGGGGTAGAATAAGTATTAATGGGCAGAACCCTACAGTGACTAAGCCATAGGTTAATAAAAATCTTAATCCTTATCCATGCATATGAACCTCTGCTCTAAGATAGAGTTATCACAAAAGTTGCTGCATTTGCATGAACTCTTGCTGCAACACTGCTTGCTGTGTGCAGTTCAGGTCATGCTGGTTCAAAAAAACTATAGTAGAACTGGAAAAGGAACAAAGAAGGCTGTGAGAATTAAATCTAATAGAAATGGATTTCATGCAGAGATGGATTAGACAAGAATAATATGGCTAGTAAAAGAGGTCAGTGAGAGAGAATGAGTAAGAGAGTCAGAGAGTAAGCAAAAGTGAAGGAGAGAGAAAGATACGATTTAAAATAACTTAGAGAAGGTGAAGCTTGGTGAAGGGAAAAGTTGTCCTGTAATTCTTAGAACTGAAACATTCTAAAGTAAACTAAGTATAAAGTCACTGGTATTGAGAAATAGTTTTTAGAAAACCATAGGCAGTAATAAAATTCATTGTAGCTGTCATGAATTTGAAAGAAGCGTTTAAAATGGGAGCTTGGACAAATTGGTAAAAGCCTACAAAGATTTACAAACAAATTTTAATGGAGACTGGTGGGAAAAGCCCATTGAGCACAATGGGAGCTACTGCTCTTGTTCTTTTCCTAAGTGCTTGCTTCAGACCATTTTCAGAGACTAAGTGCTGAGTTAAATGGCAGCTTGCTTTTACTAGTAGAGTTGCATTTATGTACTAAACAAAAATATGACAGAAATGAATAGTTACGTGAAGAGAATATATACATATATACACTTAATTCAACAGAAGTATTACCAACTAAATATTTTGTGTGAGAATTAGGAAACCTGTAAACTAAATCATTTTGCAAGATCTATGGATAAAAACAAATATTTTTTTTCTCATCCGTTGTGAACCTGTTGTCTGTGATAATGTAGTGGCTCATGCATACATCAATATATGCAGATTTTATGGCCAGATGTTCAACCGATAGAGATTATGGATAAGTTCAGCTGCTCCAACACACAGCAGTGATAATTCAGAAATTTGTTTAATAAATTCCAGTTCAGAATCATACAAATGCTGATTCTGTTCCAGTGTATGTGACTACCTTTTCTGGACCAGATAAATGCTTGTGATAGTGGTGCACCTTGTTTCTTCCATATTAACATGCCACTAAATAACATCAGTGCCCTGATTTTGGAAAAAATATAGAGGAGCAGCTCTTTTGCTACAGCAGAAGAATGTCAGTATTCTTGGAATAAAAGTTCTTCAAACCATGAAAAAATGGTATTGGCCTCCGGGCATGAAGAAGGAGATACACATTATGCCCTGGGCCCTTTGGCATCTCTTGTGCTTGTATGGAGTGAACACCTAATTAATTCCCCTGTCTGAGCTTCCATGAGCTTTGGAGG
Source organism: Rhabdornis inornatus (assembly GCA_013397075.1). Taxonomy (NCBI): domain Eukaryota; kingdom Metazoa; phylum Chordata; class Aves; order Passeriformes; family Rhabdornithidae; genus Rhabdornis; species Rhabdornis inornatus. Next base: position 7,622 of record VWZS01009496.1, read on the forward strand.
ATAATAGGGTATTATTAGGTTTTTTTTATTTATTTATATTTTTTTTTGGCATGTGGTAACCTCATAGAAGTCTCTTCTTTGAAGGCAAAGCAAATTTACCATGATTTTGCTCTTCATTTAAGGAAAAGATTAGATACTAATTTTCAAGATTTATATAGGATGGAGTTTTAAATAAAATTAATTATTTTTTTACTTTTCTAGCAGTGTTTCGTATCTCCATTCTCCTGCTCTTTCCTGTCAATTAAACAAAGTTTTCCAACCCAGCCCTTGCCTAGAATATTTCTGTAAAACCTGCAGCTTCTTCTGGTTCTGTTTTACTGTATGCACATGCAAGCACATGGCTTTCCAAGTGAAATTTAAGTATTCATGGTATTTATCCACTTTCAGTTGCCCCTTTGTATCTTCTCCTCTTGCAAACACTGGGTCTTAATCAAAAGCCTCATGGCTTGGAAGAGGTAAGAGACTTTGCTTCATGGGTTGTGAGGTTGCCCTGTCCCTGGGAGTGTTCAAGGCCAGGTTGGATGAAACTCTGAGCAACCTGGTCTTGTGACAGGTATCTCTGTCAATGGTATGGGAGGTGGAACAAAATAGTCTTTAACGTCCCCTTAACCTAGGCCATTCTGTGATTCTATCACTGTTTCCTCTTTCCTCACAGCTTCATATTTTAAAACTCTTAACCCTGTGCTGAATCAAGACCAAGCTCAGTCCTCTCAGACCTTCTCAAGTGAAGGGCTTCATTTGAAGCAGGTTGAAACAAGCTGAAGTGTTTTTACTAAAAGCACATCAGTGTTTGTGCAGTTAAATTGCTTCTAGGATGGTGGTTTTACCCTTGCAGGGTGTCCTTGCTCTTTCTGAGCTTTTGCTGTGAAAGCTGATAGCACATCAGCTGCTCAGCATTTGTGGGTAAGCAAGAATACACCTGGCCTCGCTAATGACTACTCAGCACCACTTAAGGGCTGATAAGAAGTGAAGGCTCTATTTACAAAGTAGAAATCTCACTAGTCTGAAACACAGCATACAATTGCAATGAAATCTTAGTCAGAGGGCAATGCTCAGCATATTTTAGGATCCCAGCACCAAAAGTGATATCCATGATAGTTTGCTTATGCACCACTGGCACCTGAAGCACCAAGACTCTTTAGCTATCCCATGACTGACCTTCAAGTTTTCTATGTATCTTTCTCTCGCCCTTCTGTTTTCTGTGATGACATCTATCTGATCACTGAGATGCCCAGTAGCTACTGAAACCTCTTTTGGCAAAGAGATTAGAAATTGGTAGTGCTGAACATGAATCTCCTCTCAGTATGCTTGGCAATGTGTTAGTGGGATTAGGATAAAAGTATTTTCTTCCCCTTTGGGCAGCAAAGCATGTTGCTATCATGCTTTCAATGAGACAAGAAGTTCAGCCCCTGCAGGAATGATTTCTGGTGGTCATTAAGTACAATCGGACATAAAGCAGAGCTGATTTGAGGGTGTAGGCCATCCTTCAATTAAGGAAGCCTTTGTGGACTACAATGTCAGATACATGAGAGAAAAGTGAAACTGCTTTAAGTGGCTGGAGTTTTTTTTCTCTCCCTGATTTGCACACTTTAGTGTTAGTAAAAAAAATAAAAGATTATTGTCTATAGTTACAGTTTTATATCTGACTATTTTTTTAATATCTGACAACATTTTTTTGCATCTGGAAATTTAAAATGTTTCTAAAATTTATCTTGACAAGCTAACATAAAATATTATATTTTCCTTTCACCTAAGATTTTTTTTTCTTTTTCAGGAAAATTATTAAAAAAATATTGCTACATGAGAAAAGCATTTTGGAAATCCAAATACTTCTCAATTTAAAGTTTCAGTTTCTGCAGAAACAGTTTGATTAATTTACAGGAACCTTAAGCTCCTCCTAACTAAAACAGCTAATTAATCTTGGAATAAATATAGTTTGGATACTGTATCGTAGAGATGAGGCACAGGTATTAATTATTAATTGTCAATGCTGCAAGGCTGCAAGATAAGTACTCAGGGGAAAACCTTTCCAAAAACTCAAATTGAAATATGCAAACAAGTATAGGGGTGGCTATTTCCAGAAGTATTAGCAATGACTAGGTGTTTATCTTCCCCTGACAGTCAGAGAGCATTAAGCACCTAATTGCTGCATCTCTGAAAGTCTCCATTATATTATAAAGGAACTCCTCAGTTTTCTGGAAGATTCAGCTGAATTGTGTACACGTTTGCAATCTTCCACCAACAGAAGGTCACAGCAGAAATCTGAGCTTGTAGAAACTGCCTGCCAGTTGCATGACCTCCATGCGAAAGCCTAGATTGCTTAATTGCTTGATGTCTTTTCAATCTGTTTTTAACCCATGAAGGTCAGGTCTTAGTGAAATATGTTTGATTTTGGGCGTGTTAGGTAAATCTGCATTCCTGGGTGTTTGAGGAATTTCATCCATGTTTCCCCTCCTTCGTTATTCACATGGTTGGAATAAGAGTTTCATATTTGCAAATTGGCTTTTTTTACCTCTGATTGTTTTGTTACAATAGGTAATCAACTTTTTCAAACAGTTCTACATGCTGATCTGGTCTGTGCTGATATTTCAGCTTAATATTTCAAAAAGAAATATCAAGAAAATTGTGTTGCATTTCTGCTAGATAAAAATAGTGAATACTCTTAACTTTCAGTTTCCTGGGAGCAGTACAGCATGGCTCACTGCCCAAGTCCCCCTTTGCTGTCTGAATCTTCATTTAGGACTGGTCTGATCCTGGTGGATGTGGGGTGGGTCTGTGAAGAAGTTAAGGAAAGCATATTTGTATATCTGTGTGTCTTTACTGGTTTCCTATCTGCGAATTCATTCTGGATTATGTATCTTTAAACCACTGTGGACTGTATAAGATTTCTTAAATCAGATTGTCTTTACCTTTTTATGAACAACTCTCAGCTCCCATTATTCAGAGTGAAACATATAAATAATATATATGTATGATCTAAAAAAAGAATTAAATGGGCTAGGTATTTCTGGTAAGTCAGTGAAACCATCATTGCTGATTCAGTTCTGCTTCTTTCATCTTTGCCCCTAAAAGGCGAGGTACTGGGAAAATGGAATAGGAAAAGAAATATTGGAGGGTTGTTGTTTTATTGTGGCTGTTGTTTGAAGTTTGAGGTTATTGGGTTTTTGTTTTGTTTGCACCAGGGTTCTATATCAGTCTCTCAGTGATAAGTGAGCTTCAAATAGGAATGTGCTGCAGAGCTTATCTCCAGTACTACTGTAAACTATATGTGTGTGAGTTTCTCAGCAACCATAGCACGTAAACAGCAGATATTTGAAAATTTTCTTTCCAAGGTATTTATTTTGTCAAAAGTTCTCTTGCAGAAAACTAATTTACAGTTGTCTTGACTTCATCTGAATTCTTGGGATGTCATAATTTTTAAAGCAATAATTTTATGTCAGTTATTAACAACTCTTATAAAATATCTACCCCTGGCCTTTCTCTGTAGTAGAATTACTAAAGGTTATGAGGAGAAATGATAGCCCATGTAGGATATTTTAAGTATTACATATGGTTTGAAAAATGCTAGGATTTCTTTTTGCAGTTCACCAAATGGTTTTAGAACTAGAATGAAAGTGTTAAAAATGAAACGCCTTAGTGTGAGAACTTCCAGTATTGAGAATGCTTATTAAAACTGAATGCTGTGCTTTTTGACCAGCTGCTTCCACAGCACAAATCTCATTTTACTGGAGATTTTTGCTTACATGAAAAACACTAATATGAAAGCTGCTGGCTGTGGTCAGAAGTGGCACTTGAATATCAGCATGTTCTTTTGTCTGACAAAACATCCTCCTGAGCAGGTCAGCTGGTGCTAGCAGGGGATATGCTAACTAAAATGTGAGCCTAACTTTTGGTTACAGAAGCACCTGAGTTTATTTTCCAAGAGAATAAAAATGAAAACTTTTCTTGCCAAAAGCATCTTTTTCTGTAGAGTTATGCACCTACTGATGAGAAGCCATACCTCTCTGCTCTACATTAGCTGTCCGTATTGTGAACATTTCCTAGAAAAGTGCAATCCTTTTCTCTTGAGATTTTTAGTTATTTCTAGAAGAGAACAATAGCTTGTGTTCTGTGTGTTTTGACTGAGGATATAGTACTTAGACATTCTTTAATTTTAAGAAACATAGAAGACAATACTAATGAAGAGACACTGTTAAAGTTTCTGAATAGTCTGTCCTACTGTCTGATATGATCATTCTTCTGGAAAAAAAATGGCTGAAAGTATGATACTAAAATGACCACTGCAAGCTGAGGACTACAGCTTGTCCCTTCTAAATGGGCCTTTGAAAGATCTGTTGTATTTCTATCTCAACTACATCTATTTTATAGGCACTGGTGATATCAAGTATGCTTATACATTACAATTCCAGTATGGAGGTACTTTTCTCATTTATGTATGTCTCAGTGAAACAAAATTCCTACTTCTCATTTTAAGTAGCTATACATTTACAAGGCTATTTTTGTCTACTGTGATCCATATTAACCTCTGCTCTCTGCTTTGTCTTTCCAGCACTGGCTTGAGCCCAACAAGTCCATCTTCAAGCAAATGAAATGTAAGTCTTGAAAGCTCATGTTTCTAAACTGATTTTTAACTAACTGGAGGTCTTCTCGTGTTTCCATGCAGTAATTTAGAATAAGCTTAATTTGCTTCTCAGTGTAAACAAGTCTTTCTTGTTAGCACATGAAGGAGTTCTGAAAATTCCATGCTACCCCGATCTTACCATCTCACAGTGCTCTGCACATCAAAAGCTATTCTTTACTGCTCATGGCTACAGCCAGAGGCCAGCAGGCATGGGGTAGCAGATCTGGTCAGAAGACCTGTATGTTCCAGCTCTCATTTTCAGTCAGATGCAATCAGCCACTGGGAGATGGCAATAAAAATGGAGTGTGGCAATTGCTTCTGGGTCTTTCCTGGTTTTCCTTTCTGCTGCCCCTTGCTTCCTGAAAATGCAGAGCATTGGCTTGAGGTCATTTTTGCTGTCTAGCAAACTCAAGTACTGTGGGCTAAGTGGTGAGCTTCCTGCCACAGGTGGGGTGAACTTAAGATCAGTACTTTTAAAAGTGTCTTTAAAACAGGAATATGTTACTTTAATTATCTTTTTGAAAAATCACTGTCTAGCCCATGGTTTCCATTAAATAGTCCAACTGTGAAGACCTCTTCCGGAAACAGAACTGCTTTGGTACTCAGCTTATATCCAGCGACAGAAGACAGTTTATTTGGCAGTTCTAGAGAATTGATATGGCGCATTAGAAGTTGTGTCTTAGCCATTATCTGCACATCTATCTGTCCATTAATCTATCTATCTATCTATCTATCTATCTATCTATCTATCTATCTATCTATCTATCCACCCACCTATCTACCTACCTTATGAAATGAAGGAGAATTTTATCCTTATATTGCTTGTTTACAGTTTTCTGTTTTAAGCATAAGGAGCCTTTTGTGTGGGAGATAATGTATTTGCTCTAAAATGTGGTGAGGCTTTAGAGGTTGTCTAATACACAAAACCAATTAATACTGGGTGTTGACTGCACTATATAGAATACTTCAAGGAATTTTTCAATTAATGCAGTCATACTGCAATATATGTATATATATGTATATATGCCAACCCACTGGCATATATACTAACATCTGGCATATTCAGTGTCAACTTCTATATCTAGTGTTTAGCTAGCTGGAGTACTATCCAGTAATAATTAAGTTCAAAAATGTCAAATTAGAACTAAGTCGTGGCCCTCAGCAATGCTAGTAAAGGAAAAAAAGAGGGAAGAACAGAGGAATTGTAATCATTGTAAACCATCTTAATCTCTTGCTTCCTTCCAATGTGTTATCAAAAGTAGAACAGTTTCCTGAATGTATCCTATGGCCTATGTTTGTGTCACTGCTTTTACCCAAAAAAGCATCTTGTGCACTTTACATAGCAACACATGCAGGGGCTCTGCCAGCAGATGTTCTGAGATTGTTTTGACTTACTCAAAACAACCTCTCCTGCATATAGATGTTGCCTAGATGTGATAGATGGTGGTCCATGAATTTGATTTGATGGCCTCATCAGAGGATTTCTGTGGCTTTTTTGATAGAATCCTAATGAAAACTCCAAAAATAAATGAATACATACCAAAAGAGCAAAACAAATGAAGCTAGCATGAGGTTGTTTATCATGGTGAAAAGGTCTTAAGAACAACAGCCAAAGAGAAGGAGATACTAACAAAGCATTTTTGTTACCAGCCTTAGATTTAGGGCACAGAAGTTGAATTAACTATATAATTATGTTCAAAATTACTAGTGTAAGTTAACTTTCTTTTATGTCACAGAAGAAGGACTTTAGTTGCTACAATAACCCTTTGAGAAAAAAAAAAACATAAAGTTCTGTATATATATATTGTACATGTGTAGAATCCATGAAGATCATACTCCCACAGGTTTCAAAAATATTTTTGCATGAATTTGGCATCAAGAACCTTTTGATTTATTTTTCTAAAAATAGGCTATATTAATGTAGAAAACCAAACAATTTCTAAAGGAACAAGGTTAACTCATATTTGATCTAAAAATATTCAGTTTACTATGAAAAGGTTCAGACTCAGAAGAAGAAATTATTGATACTCATTTGCAAGACATCCCAGTCTCAGGTGGCACAAGTGAGGACTGAAATTAGTAGAAGGTGGAAAGTCTAAAAACTGAAGCAATGAAGTGACTGGTTAATAGCACATACGTTATGTATGCATGACTTCTGGGAGAAATGATGGCAGAAAGCTGTTTACAATGACTGTACTAGATGGATGTTTCCTTTTATTTCTTTGCATTAAGGAATTCAGGAAACAATGAATAATTTTCTTTGATAATACTAATGACTCAAAAAGTTCAAAATTCAGTTGAATGCTTAGATTTACATAGAATTGTGAAGCACTTGCATATGTGCAGAAAAATTTCAAAAATTATGTGTTCTTGAGGTCAGCTAGCATTAGTGGGGAGCTTCCTTTTCCTCCAGCACAGCAGCATGTTTTTCAGTCTGTTTATTCCTGCAGCTCAACACTGACAAATATTTGGAGCAGAAAAAGTTTGACTAGTAGAAGTATTCTAGTATACATTTTAGTAAGAACTAGTTTTCATGGGCCTCAGTAGTACATGAATCATTCAGGCATAATCTCTCTATATAGTCAGGTTGTACAGAATTTACAATCTGGCAACAATATATTTCTGTCTGTGGAACAGAATGTTGTATCTTTGAAGCTCTGAAGTGTCCATAGGATCTTGTAAGATGTGCTACAATTTTAATTTCTTTGGCTTTGGAAAAAATGGCTTTAAGTTCATATTTAGTAACATTGGTATATGACAGGAAGAATCTTCTAAAATGGTTTGTATTTTGTCTTATCATATATGAAACTATATTTAAATATATACTGGTGCCATACAAAAAGAATGAAGGCATGGTATCTTTTTTGTCTCACCACCTATGTTTGCATTTGCCATTGTCATTGTAATGTTTGTGTTTTAACACGGTGTGTAAAGCCTAGATCTGTGCCTCAGCCATTTTTACCACTAATTTTGCATGAGAGGGAAAAATTTAGTTTCTGAAAAATATTCTGAACCACTGCCAGGATTGTTTGTACAGATTGAAGCCAATTGTTGAGCCATGATCAGCAGTTGCAAGCAGTGTGTTTCCAATAGTGTGATGGAAAACTCTTTGGAAGGTTGCCTAAGGAAGCTGTATCTTTGTAGTCCAGAATACAGAGCTTCTAAAATAATTTTTTCTATTCTTTTGCAAGTTTTTGTGTATAGTGTTATTCTCTCCCAAATGCTGGCAGTAAAGTTCTCTATTTGGCAATCTTATGTTGCTTAAATATTTGCATTTTCTGTCTAGGAATGTTATGGTGTAAAACCTGAGTCAAATCAGCACTAATGTTTAAGTAAAGAAGAGTTTTCCCATCCATTTTCTTTCTTGCTGTTTTTTGTATACTTTTAAAGATTATTCTGCATATTAATATGCAGCTCTCCTGAAACCTGCTTGGTGGGAAATATCCCAATATGTGGGTTTTGTTCTTGACGACAGCGGAACACAATAATTTTTGTCGCTCTAATGTGCATGAGTTCTAAATTTCCATGTTTTTCTTACTACCTTGCATAACTGAAAGAGCATAGGTTTAGATTACCTATCAGCGAAAAATTCTTTACTGTGAGGGTGGTGAGGCACTGGAACATGTTGCCCAGGAAGCTAGTGGTTGTCCTGTCCTTGAAGGTGTTCAAGGTTGGAACCTGATCTAGTGCAAGGTGTTCCCTGCCCAGGAGGGTTGGAACTAGACGATCTTTAAAGTCTCTTCAAACCCAAACCACTATGATTCTGTGATCTAAAAGAGTAATCCTAAAAGGATGTTCTCCTGTGTCAGGTAATGGAATTTTTCAGTTAATTTCCATAATCTCTAATGCTGTCCTAAAACCAGAAAGAAGGTGGAATGAACCGGGGGATCTCAGTACAAATATAAAGAAAAGTTTAATCAAATATGAGATTCATAAATACATGTACAATGAGAGTGGCAGTTTTTTGTGATCCTTTAGGCACTAATCTGAATGCTGTGTATTCTATGATCCTCATGAAGATTTAATAACAGCATTTTAAGCTTTATTATAAACACCTGACAAAAATCCATCTTTCCCTCTGCTGTTTTTTAACTATCGAGTTCAATGTGGGAGACCCATAATTTGAGATTTATGATAGATCAAGTATCCCTTATACATAAAAATACTGGGTAATGTTTTTAAGACACTGCCTGTCTTAAAAATGCTCAGCGAGGAGTATGGATAAACAGCTGATTCATCTGGAAAGGGAACAGGTATATCAAAACAAATGCGTATGTCTTAATGGCTCCTCAGAAGTGCTTCTGCAGAACTTGTGAGCATGAAGACTATTTGAGTGTAATACTTTTTTCTTGCTTGTTTGTTTGTTTTTAAATTTCACTTACTTTTTGTAGGATACTGTAGTTCAGAGAATATGCAACATCAAGGAGAGATGCAGGAAGTTTTCTGCAATGTTGCATTCTCAGGACTATGAAGATAATCTACTTTTGGGTTTCAGTATCCATCTGTACTTCATGTTTAATATAAAAAACCCAACACTGACAGTACAGAGCATTATAGAAGGTACCAGTTTGCTTGGTGAAAAGGAGATTGTGAAAAACAAACCTTCCAAAAAGTGTCAGCTGAGAATCTTCCATCTTTCTATATTTGGTTGACAATTGTAAAATTTCAATCAGGTTTTTCAACAGTTTTTAAAAAACTATTTTCATCTTCCATAGTGTTGTGGTTTAACCCCAGCCAGCAACCAAGCCCCATGCGGCCACTTGCTCAATCCCCCACCATCAGGATCAGGGAGAGGAAGGGTAAAAGCTGGAAAACTCATGGGTTAAGATGTAGAAAATTTAATAGGGAAAGGCAAAGCACACACAAGCAAAGCAAAACAAGGGATTCATTCAGCCCTTCCCATGGGCAGGCAGGTGTTCAGCCATCTCCAGGACAGCATGACCCTACCACATGTAACAGTGACTTGGGAAGACAATTACTCCAAAAGTCTCCCCTTCCTCTTTCTTCCTCCTACTTTATATACTGAACATCTGGCATATTCCTTTGATCAGTTGGGGTCATCTGTCCTGTCTGTGTCTCCTCCCAACTTCCCATGCACTCATAGTCTCCTCACCAGGGTGTCAATATGAAAACATCTCTGTGTTATCAACCCTCTGTTCAACACAAATCCAAACACAACCCCATACCAGCCACCACAAAGAAAATTAATTCTAGCCCAGCCAAAACCAGCACACATAAATATTTTCTCATTTTTTCAGATTCTTTTTCTATGAAGAAAATGGTAATATGAATGTGTGGGTTTTTTTGTAGACTGCTTAAAAATAGTTAATGTGAGACTCAGTCCCTTACTTACTGATGTCTGTAGAGAGGGAGGCATCTCCCATATCCCTCTTTGTTCTGGTTGTGGTGTAGTAGGTTTGGGTGTATTTTAGGGAGATCTTTCGTGTTTGAAGTACATAGAATACTGTATCATAGTTAAATGTAAGTGAAATAAACTTTAAAAACATACAACCAGTTGCCTGGAAAACTATGCTCTATGTTTAGCTCCTTTATGAGTATTTAGATCATGACTTGTTTCAGCATTCAACATAACTTAAATGATTTTATTTGTACTTTTTCCTTCACCTCTTACATACTGTTAGCATATAAACTGGTAAATTAATGGCTCTGCTTCAGTGGACTTTGCTGTCTATACTATTCTCCACACTAAAGTCCTTTGAAATTATTGTAATTGTTAATGGTTTTTAGTGAGAAAGTGAACTCTGATGGTAGGAAATTCTGACAGAGCCTTTGGCATTTCACTATGCCAGCTGCTTCTTATCTGAGAGATAAAGGCTCTTTCCTCTGAAAGAAATGGCTTATAAGAAATAGCTATTAAAAACTGATTATGTGTTTGCTAGTTTTGTGTTGATGAAATGTACTTTTGCAAATTCTGCTCTGTTTTGGGAAGGTTTGTCATTAATGTTTCCACGTTAATATGTAAGTGTTCAAAAGTAATTTTACTTTCAAGGAATTGAGAAATTATCTGGCTTGACAGATCTCACATCTCTTGAGCTGGTAAAATCCAATGCCTGTCTTGGTTTCTTCTAAGAGAAACCAAAGAGAGAACATGAAGTCCTCATGTGCATTTCTCCAGTGTAGTAAAATCTAGAAGGCAAAGGCCTTGCTAAATGTTTACATATCATTAACTGTCTCTTTGGAAGAATTAGGCTTGTGATCTACCTTAAAATTAAGATGGAGAGTAAAGTGGATAGCTTTGGGAGTTCTCTCCTTCCCTGTTCAAATGTTCCTTGTGGCTGGTTTTCCAGTTGAGAATAAAAAACAGAAAAAGAGAATCTCCTTCTGTAATTGCAGGGAACTTTCTTGTATCCAGAGATGAATTAGATGGACAGATTCATATTCTTTTTACCATTTCAAATTGCAAGTTGTTTTTGTTCCGTTCTTGCACAGCAATAGAGAAGGGATCTTAGCTTAGCAGGCTGCAGCAGACTTGTATTGCTGCACTGCTGAGGAGGAATATTGTTACAGGAGCTTGAGTCTAGGAAAAGATTTGCAAAATAGGATTTAAGCTGCCTTGACAAATCTCCTGCATGTCCTGTGCATTGGTGTGTACTTCTGTCACATACTGTTCTTCTGCCACAAGTAAAACATTTCCTACTTTAACCTTTCCTATGAATGTGGGTATTTTTATGGTGCAGTGTATGCTGTCATTTCCTCACTGTGATACTTTTTGCATATACGGCAGCTGATACTTTTATGTGGTTACTACGTACTGCCAGAGTGGGACTCTTCTAACATAACCTTTTTTCTTTATTTATTTTTACCATAGACAAATTTTCATTTTTTTTAATTGACATCTGGAAAATTGGGTAAAATTCAGTACATTTTTGGGGTCTTGCAGTAGGCTTGTATTTGCTAGGGCCCTGAAGACCCATGCATTAGCTATTCTTATATCTGCATCACCATTTCCAAACTAATTCTAAATCTGCCAAAACATTTATAGGATTTTTTTTTCCAGTGGAAGAGCTCTTGCTTGTTTAAGACAGGTTGTCTCCTCTGTCTCATTTTTAAAGTGGAACAGTATTCCAAAAGCGCAAGTTTTCCTCCCTTGCTTAGTTTTAACATGGCTATTGGGGAGTGACAGAACCATTTAAGATGACTTAAGTTATCTTTTGCTTTGTCCAGGCAACATGACTCCTTAGTGAGTTTCTGCATGGCTGCTTTCCTTTCTGGGACAGTGAATTCACTTTACCTTCTCCTTTGCTGTTACAGGGCAGGGAAGACATAAAGATGTCTTCTGCTTCGCAGACTATTTCTAGTCACTGTAAGACAATGCTGCAGTCACATCTAAGACATCTCAAACCACAGAAAACAGACTGTTTCTCTAGCCTTTAGAGGGCTTCTCCAGATCTGAAAAGTGTAAAAGTATCTCTAGAGAGCAATGAAGGCTTTTTTATTTTTATTTAATTTCCTCTTAATTTTTATTTATTATTGATTATTTGCTTTTTTCCTTTTCCTGTATTTTCATATTTCCATTCCCATCCCTTCTGAAATTCCTCCTTGTGTCTTAAATGAATAGTTATGTAAACAAGGGGGAAAAAGTAAAATAAGCAGTGTTTGTTGAGGCGGACTGTACTTAAAATAAGTACAATGTGAGGTTTTGAAAGAGGAAAATATTCTTTTATCTTCAAGAAGAGTTAAGCCTTCCAAAAGATACCCACCATAACAAAAGATTTAATGCCTTTTCATTTCCTATTGCTGTTGTACATCACATGGAACGGTGTGATATCCAGAGATGTTTTTCTGGAACACTGCAGCACACCGGTAAATACTGCAGTCAGAGTAGCTTAAGGAGTATCATGATTGTTGAACTAATTACCATTTGAAGTTTATACAAGCCTGCAAACTGGTAAGCCTAAGAAGATGGTACCGTAAAATGTTCTGGTAGCTTACTAATTGCTGTTATAATTTACAATTTTAAAAAGTAATTATTGATTTCAGCTGGTATTGTCTTCCATTTTCTCTGAATTTTTTTCCCTTTTCTTCTGCCTTCCTTTTTCCTCCTGTAAAAGTACCATCCCTTCAAGGTTTTGGAAATTTAAAATTGACTGTGTACATTGAGAATATACCAAGACCAAAATATTTCAAAACTAACTAGAATATTATAGATATGCACTTTGCTCTGAATCAAAGTGCCTGAGAGGCAATGATTTAAAAATTTAAATATTTCCTGTTGTTGTGATCTCTTCCTCTTTTTCCTTTCTCTTTTCCCCTTTACTCTTTCTTTTTCCCCCTCTTTCTTTTCTATTGAAACGATTGTATGTCAGGCCTGGTATTGACACCATTGCTCAGAGTTAGGTACTATAATCTTATTAAATACTGTGAACAGAAATATTTCTACTGTCTTTAGTTTTATAAATTAAATGGTTTCTTCAATTTTGTAGTATTATCATTGCTTACTGCTTATCATTTGCCAAAAAAGACCACCCTAAAATAATTTATAATAATGCTCTTGTCCAAATCTCTGTCTAAACTACCCATTAGTAAGACAATTTAAGGTCACTCCTTCAGAGTGGCTTAAGCAATGTTTGTTTGCTACTGTTCTCATGCTTTTTCTTTATAATGTTTCAGCTCATCCACCATATACCATGTGCTTTAGAGTGAAATTCTACCCACACGAACCCTTGAAGATTAAAGAAGAGCTCACCAGGTATTTCTTTTTCTTTTTCTTTTTCTTTTTCTTTTTCTTTTTCTTTTTCTTTTTCTTTTTCTTTTTCTTTTTCTTTTTCTTTTTCTTTTTCTTTTTCTTTTTCTTTTTCTTTTTCTTTTTCTTTTCGTTCTTCTTTTAGTCTATGCATTTAATGTGCATTGCTAACAAGTTCAAGAAAAGGTAGATTGTTGTCTAGGGTAGGGTTCTCACTGTTTCTGATAAAATTAGCATAGGCTGGCATTTGCAATATTGACCATCTTTTTACTGTGATACCTATAGATTTTTTTAAAGCNAGTCTGTGAGGTTTAATTCAGCCTAACTGTTTCAACAGGTCTATGTATAGTCTGACTTTTCTCTTGGGTGTGTCTTTTGCATCACAGATAAGATAATCTTTTCAAAGTAGTGACTTTAACAAACTGATGTAGAGGTGCAATATGTTCATATTTTTCAAATACAGCTGCTCTGGAGGGTAAGAATTCTTGCTGCTTATGTCAGAATTTGGAAATTTATGCTGTGGAAACAGAGTGGTACAATAGCTCAGTTGTACTTAATGAATGGGAGCTTTGTCCTTCCTACTGGCCATTGTGAATATTCTGTTGCTCTGGGCATTTTTCCAAGAAGTGTACATGGGGGTGAAATGTAGAAAAGCAGCAGCTCTTTTGAGCTCTGTACCAGCTGTGCAGGACTGTATGCACGCTTTCCGACCTCGTCAGTGAGCAGGCCACTCTGCTGGCTGCTGGCTGCCTGCTGCAGAGCCCTCAGCACTCGCTGCCTTCGGCTCCTCGTCAGTTCTGTCTCCGGGCACTGCATGTGCTTATGCTCACAAGGCACTTCATGAATGAGGGTGATCCCATCGCCACTGGCCTCATACTGAAGGTTTCAGAAGCAGCCTGCGTTCTGCTGAATGGTACATTTGTAGTTTGTATAGAACAGCTGGAGCATGCCGTTCATATTGTAGCTATTTTTCTTGGATGGAATACTGAAACTGTTCAGCTGTGTGAATGGGTTGTAAACCAGGAAGTAAATGGATTTTCATTATTTGCTACTGTTTGTCTTTGGATGAACATTTTACCTTTTATGATCCAGAGTATGATTGTATAGATATTTCTCATTCAAGAGTCTAAATTAATTGACTTTTAAAAACTTCTTGGATATCCTTTTAGGATAAATTTTATTGAAATGCAAAGCACCAAGAACTGGCTCACTGGTATGTTTTGTGCTGTGAGTATGTTTTACTCCTCGCTGGGATATTTCAAATGAATTTTCAAAGTTGAATGGTTGTGTGAAAAGTGGGTTACACTATCTTGTAAAAATTAATACCATTAAGGGTTTAAAAAGGACAAATAATTTGAGACATCATTAATTCAAAATGTTTTTGTATCTGATCATCTTAATACTTTCCCAATATTGTTATTGGGGAATGACAAACATCTTTGCTTCATCTCTACCCGTATGTTTTACACAATAACAAAATATAGAAAATGCTCCTAAAATGAGCAAGTCAAGTGCGGTCATGTAACCCACCTCTGAGAATTTGCTCCATGACCAAAGCAGAGGGTCAGATTCATGGTGATGATCTAGATTGGCTGGAGTTATTTTTTCTTTTCGTTGAATTGCAATGATTGGTGAAATTCAAGCAGAAGAATGTTCGTTAGCATTTGACAGAGGACCGTCATGAAACCTTGAGGACTAGTTGACTTCTTGGTAGATTTTTGCTTTGCCTTTTTTTTTTTTTTAAGTGCTGCTGTATTCACTTGACAATGATATTTTTTGCTCTGTGTTCTTAAGATGTTTTGAAAATAAATTAATAATATTGCCACCGTTTGATTTAAAAGCCACCTGTACTTTGCAGGTGTATGTACAGTCAGCTGAGTGAGAGCAATAGTGCTTTGCATTTCTGTTACTGTCTGTGCCTAGGCATGTCAGGGCTGCTTTTACTTCTTCAGCTGGGTGGAAATCTGATGGGTGTCTGTGGTCCCCATTTAAATAATGAAATTAAGCTACAG
Organism: Rhabdornis inornatus; assembly: GCA_013397075.1. Taxonomy (NCBI): domain Eukaryota; kingdom Metazoa; phylum Chordata; class Aves; order Passeriformes; family Rhabdornithidae; genus Rhabdornis; species Rhabdornis inornatus. The sequence goes on from VWZS01009496.1 coordinate 22,959, forward strand.
TAATATATTCTGTCACATTGCCATACTACTCTTTGTTTCAGAACATTAATTAACCCTGTGGTTAATTCCTCATGTGGATTATTGTGAATGCAGTCTTTGTAAAAGCTTTATAGGAATAAATCTTTAATGAAACATCTTAGAGACATCAGAGAGACTTACAGTTCTTAAAAAAAATTTGTTTTCCTACTCTTCCATAGAAATAACTGATGTAAAAAAATCATCTATTCAGTGCATGAAGCTGTATGTCTATGGCTTCTAAAGGTTTGATTTCTGTGAAATCAATGTAACATGGGTAGAAATACTCTTCAGGATTTAGACATCACTTGCAGGAAGAAAATTTAAGAGTTGTCCCCTCAGATTACTGATGCTTCATTTCTGTCCTACCTTTTATAGGTTGGGCTTGACTGTAATCCTTGAGTTACTCTGTGGTTTAACGTGTGAAACCATTTTAGAAAATGAAGGTGGAGAGTGACCTATCTGAAGTTATCACTACGTCTATAATATTGTAGAAAAAAACCCTTACAGCAGTCTGAAAACATGTGCACACTACATGTTCAGAGGCCAGGAGTGCCTTGGGCAACAGAGGATGCTGCATGCTTGCCTGTCACTGCATTTGATTACACTGCTAAGGACAACTAAGAGTATTGTCAGTCACATTGTACATTTCCTGCCACTTACTTTCATCTTCTCTTGTTTTAATAACAACCATTTCCACAGCTATGCTTTTGAAATAAAATCAGTGCCCGCCTTTGGCTGTCACAGCACTCTGAAATATTACTGCTAAAGAAATTCTGTGGAAAATATTTCTGCCTCTCACTATGAAAGGGAGGTTTGTGTGCTCCTTGGTCACTGTGTTCTCTAGAGTGAGCTGGTGTTAGGATAGTAACTCACAAGATATCTTCAGAGGCCATGGGGATTGTTGCCTTAATCTCTCTTGCTTATGTAGTAATAGACCACCTGAGACCCAAATTGTCAATGAAGTCCGAATCTTAATGCACTTCAGTGCTTCTCAGCTCATCATCTTAGTGGGTGTCAACATGGGTTTAGAAGATCTGTCCTTATTTTTGGAAATAGTTTCCACAGCAGGGCACTGAGGCTGCACATTTGAAACATGTTTGAGAAAGACTAAAGATACACTTTTTAATTGGGCAATTTTTGCAATGCCTTTTAAAAAATTGTGATGAGAAAGTGGCAAGGATTTAACTTATTTTTCTCAAATGATTTTGAGAAATGAATTTGAGCCTCTGCATGTACACTGGAGGCTCAGCAGACTGCAACACAAGCAGTGTATATATTTTTGAATAGTTTGTATAATCTTTTAAATGGAGAAAGAAGCTCAGCCTCAGTAGAAAAATTATGCTCCTTGTAGTGTGTTGACCCTGGACGGATGCCTGGCACCCACCAAAGCCTTTCTCTCACTTTCCTCCACAGCTAGACCTCTCACAGAGAAGAGAAAATGTTCACAGGGAAGAGAAAAATAAGGACCAGGAGAGATCACTCACCAAATAACATAATGGGAAAAGAGGATGCAATTTGAGACATTTATTGAATTTATTACTAACAAAATTGGAGCAGGATAATGAGAAGTAAAATAAGACCTTAAAAATGCTTTCCCCCCACCCCTCCATTCTTGCCATCTCTACCTGCTTCTTCAGTGGCACAGAGAGATGGGAAATGAGGGTTATGGTCAGTTCATCACCAGTTTTTTCTTCTGCTGCTCAGGGAGAGACCTTTCCGTCCTGCACTGTTGGAGACAGTTCTCCATGAACCTCTCTGATGTGAGTCCATCTCACAAGCAGCAGCTTTCTGTGGACTGCAACGTGAGTCCATCCCATGTGCAACAGTCCTCCTAAAGCTGCTGGAGCCTGGGTCACTCTTCCATGGGATGCACTCCTTCAAGTCCTCCAAGGCTGCTCCAGTGGGGGCTCCTCTCTCCATGAGCCTCCCAGGAGTTCACAGCTTCCTCAGGCATCACAGAATTAATTAGGTTGGAAAAGACATCTGAAATCATCGAGCTTAACCTATGACCTAAAGCAACATACAGTCAACTAGACTGTAGCACCAAGTGCCACATCCAGTCTTTCCTTAAACAGCTCCAGGGATGGTAACTCCACCACTTCCCTGGGCAGCCTATTCCAATGCCCAGTCACCGTTTCTGTGAAGAAATTTTTCCTAATGTCCAACCTAAACCTCTCTGGTGCAGTTTAAGACTGTGTCCTATTGTCCTGTCACTCGTTGCCTGGGAGAAGAGACCAACCCCCTCCTGGCTGCACCCTGCTTTCAGGCAGTTGTGGAGAGCAATAAGTTATGGAGAGCAATAATGTAAGCTTCCTCTTCTTCAGGCTAAACAGCCCCAGCTCCGTCAGCTGCTCCTTGTAACACTTGTGCTCCAGACACTTTGTCCTTCTCTGGACTCACTGCAGCACCTCGTTGCCCTTCTTGAAGTGAGGACCCCAAAACTTGACACAAGACTGTAGGTTTGGCCTCACCTGTGGTGAGTACAGAGGGAGAATGACTTCTCTAGTCCATCTGGACACACTGTTCTTAATAAAGGCTGGGATGCTGTTGGCCTTCTTGGCCACCTGGACACACTACTGGCTCTGTAAAGCATAGAAAATATGTTCTCTCATTTGTGATATTACATACTTGTATCTAGTAGTTAGTGTTTAGGGGAGATTCATATGCTTTGGCAGGAAACTGGTGCTCCTGCAGTGTACTTGATGACATCTAATGTGGAAGTCAAAACGTGAAGTTCATATTCAGAATAACATGCATAAAGAACTCAAAAATTCTTCTGGGTAGAAGGGCACCCAATCCAGGAATGTTGTAAACGCATTCATTTGCCCTCTGCCACTCTGTACCTGAGTACACACAGTACCATGGAAAAGAGTAGTGAGTCAAAGTCAGTCACCATGATGAGATAACAATTTTTGAAGAATTGCTGGATCTCTGGAGGTGGCCATATCTGTTAGCTGGAAAGACTGCAACAATGCTGGGAGATACACTTGCTATGGGAATAAACTTAGTGAAGTGACTTAATGAAACAAAAAACCATTAGGTGGCCAAATCACAAAGTTTGGCTGTGGGAAAGCTTTATTGCCTCTCTGAACATCTTAAAATAGATTAATTATATGTTAAGCAGCTAGAACCATGATCTCTGGGGGTCATGATGCCCGCTTAAAAACAAGAATAGGTATTGCTGACCCTTAATCTGCACTGCAGGAAGGGCTTGGCTGACCTGAAGTTGAGTCATCTGTACTGCAAACAGATAATAGGTGGAAATGAGGTTATTCCAATGAGAGACATTTGTGAGTGTAAGCACTGAAGAATATGTTTACTAGCTTCTTGTGAAGCTTGAATACTTAGGGCTATAAATCAGGTTATGAAGATATGCCAGGGCTTGGAAAAAACAGTTGTGCTGGAAGGGACATATAAGGAAACAAAATCAGATCTGAATTTGCAAGTTATTTCAGTAAGTGTATGCAGTTTTAAATACATACATATACCTAAGTGAATTTAGGAGTCAGGTATATGTCCATAAATTTTTGCTGACCTGAGGCATAAATTATTACATCAGGATTACAGGAAGTGTCTGAGGTTTAGCGAGCCTTTGGTACAACATGCAAAAATTCCTTTTGATTGAAAATACATTTATCTTCTTCATTTGAAAGAATTCTAAAACCTTAGTCCTGTTCCAGGCTGCCCTTTTTGCTTTGGATATCTCAGCCTGTCTCTCCTGTCGTAGGAGAGGTGCTCCTGCCCTCTGATCAATTTGGTGGCTCTTCTCTGGATTTGTTCCAACAAGTCCACCTCTCCCTTGTATTGCAGACCCCAGAGCTGGATGCAGTGCTCCGGATGGGGTGTCACCAGAGCTTCTGATGCAGCCCAGCATAAGGCTGGCTTTCTGGGCTGTGATTGCACACTCTTGGGTCATGTTGAGCTTTTCATCCACCAATATCCCCAAGTCCTTCTCTTCACAGGTGCTCTCAAGCCATTCTCCATCTGGCCTGTATTTGTGCTTTGGATTGCCCTGACCCATGTGCAGGACCTTACAGCTGGCCTTGTTGAACTTCATGAGGTTTCCACAGATGCATCTCTCCAGCCTGTTAGGGTCCCTCTGAATAGCATCACTTCCCTCCAGCTGTGTTAACACACCCCTACACTGCTTGGTTTTGTTGGCAAATAATATTGAGGATCTTTGATTGTGGTCAGCAACAAATTATTTATTTAGTAATGACACACATTGGTCTGTTGACCTCACAGCTTGGCTAACAAGCCATGCTCTGAAACCTTAGTTGGATTTTTTTGGCACTGCTTAAAAGCTGAACACAGTTTAGCCTCAAGCTAATGGTCTCTCTGAAAAACAGCATCCTATTTTTTCACACTGTAAAATCTTACCAAAATTTTTTGCATGAGGACTGCTCAACTGCTCAAGTTATGTATGGTATTTACATCAATATACTGAACCTTTTCTGGTACACTCTCATTGAAGATTAAGGAATTTTACTTCATCTCACTGATGCTTTTCGTGCTCTCTGCTGCAGGTAGTTCCTCTGGGATCTACCTGTAGAATAGCAGTAGCAACATATAGTAGTGAGTTTGTGAGCTGTTACTGGACATTGATTACAGCAGGGAAAAAAAGTGC